>JANAVB010034960.1:0-19754 GCA_029216955.1 Iris pallida | reverse complement strand
TGTCCTAACTAGAAAAATCAGACTAAGTTGCGAGTTAATCCCTATAATGGTTTTAATTAGTTATTTATTAATATTTTGACTTTTAGGAATTTCGGTATCCATTTTAGCCCGAACTGGATCCGAACTGAGCCCAAGCCCATGTAGCATCCAGCGTATACCAAAGATTCCAGTATCTATTTTAAGTAGATGCAATGCCGACTATAGGATATTGTATTCGTTTATTGTTATTATTATTATTATTATTATTGTTTATTATCAATCTATTGAGATTAATATTATATATTATTATTTTATTATTGATTATATTTAAAATATTATATTCCTGTATAGAATTTGTGGAATAGTTATTATAAATAGGTATAAACCCAGGATATAAATATATATATATATATATATATATATTGATTTGTAACTATATTATAATTTATTAATATATAGATCATATATAGATATATATATATTATATATATATAAGAATATATATATATATTATATATATAATATATATATATTTTTTGTGTATATATATATATATATCCATATATATGTATGTATAAATTATATATGTGTATTCTGTGTAATATAGGTGTAAATATTAAATGTGTGTGTGTATATGTACATATATAGGAGGATATGGTAAGTGTGTGTGTGTGTGTGTAGATATATATATATATATATATATATATATATATATATATATATATATATAATATATATATATATACACACACATATATACATATGTATAATATATTTTTATATATAAATACATAAATACATAAATACACATATACAATATATAATATATATATATATATATATATATATATATATATATATATATATATATATATATATATATATATATATACATAAGTATTTAACTATTTATGTGTATATATATAAATATATATACACTAATATAAACCTAGCCCAGGCCTAAACCCAGCCCGGGCCCAACCACCCAGACCCGAGCCCATACCCAAAATCCCAGCCCATCTCGGGGTGATGATAATCCCCCACAGCAATGAGCCCGACCACCCCTTTACTCTAAAGCCCAGCTGAAAGCCTGAAACTTCAGCCCCACCTCAGCTGAGAAACCCGACCCAAATTCCTAATCCCAGCCCAACTAAACCAGAACACAAACCATGCTAGCAGTAAACCGAGACCATCCCCCCATTCGGCTCTGTTTGCAACAGAAGCCTATACATATACGTAACCGAAACCGAGAGGTTTTCCCTCGACGAAAAACCCTAGATAAACAACTCGACACGCCGCCATCTTCGATGCGCCCCACCCTCAACCTCCAGGCGGCCACCCCCCCCCCTACGGCCGTCGCACAGGCCGTCGGAGCGCAGCCCAGTTGCTGGCCGAGCGTGCGCAAGAACAGGGAGCAACACAGCGGGAGCCCGACTTCGCTGGACGAGTGCGTCGTCCACAATTATCCTTTTCTCGAACCGATTCCTCTGGTACGTACCCAAACTATACAACTTCGCATTCCTGCAATTAGATTAAATAAGAACGTAGTTAAAACTAGATTTATTTCGACCCAAAGATCGACCGATACCTGTTCGAAAACAGGGTATAGGATCGTCCAAACCCCATATTTAGAAGCCGAATTTCGATCTACGCTTTAATAGTCTTCAGAAACTAATTGAACAGAATTATAGTTAACATAACCAAGATCAAAACACAACTTGTAGTTCTATTTTTCGATGTTTGAGCATGAATTAAATCGTTGATGAAGTTCAACAAAAATCTGTTTTCAAAAATATAGAAAATAGGAAAATTTGTCCGAGACGACGTGCGTTCCGCCAATCCGGGCGACGTGGTCGCGAACCGAAGGCATCGAAAGGTGCATAACGGCTTTGTGGTCGTGTGGGCTTTGACGGAATTTAAATTGGTCGCGTGTGCGCGACGAATTTGATGCGTATCCGTCGAAATTTACCGTATCGGCTTCTGTGCAAATTTCCTAATTACTTTATGCACGCTATTCAGATCGAGATGAAACTTGCGCCAACAGGACCGTATCATTTTTTTGGTCATGTATGCCAATTTTGGTCCGATTCTAAGACGTTTGATAAAATTGTCGTTTTGTGGGCCCCACGGTCCGACTCAACGGGTGATTTTGTGCACGGCCTGCCGAAATCCAACTCTGGACATACGGTTGGGTTCGTATCAGAAAACTGGACCTGTTGACATATAGTTTGACGATTTTAGTGACCATTGACTCTGGCACGATTTTCGGTGCAAAGCGGGTCCAACGGCGGACATCGTTTTAGCCCGAAATTATCGTTTTGCCCCTGTGTCCAGAATTGGACTTAAGAACAGGCAATCCTAGCTAATTTGACTTTTCTGAGACTGTTGGCATTGTCTATTTCAGCTTTCGGTGACAGTTGTGATAATTTGGACTTATTTGGATTACTGGTTGACGGTTTAATGTTGGCTCTTCGTGCTACCACCAGGCAAGTATATCTTGCCTCCCTCTACAGTTTATTTTTATGCTTATAGTACACCTGTTGTAGTATGTTATCTTTAGTTACTTTAGTTGTTATAGATTTATATGATACCGTGTTTACCAGTTTATTGTCTTGCTTGTATATCAGTATTTCATGACTTGATAGTGTAGTTATACCAGGCTTGTTTACGTCATGGATCATGCTAGAGTTGTCCTTGTGTCATGACCGAGTTGTACCGTGTCTTCACCTGTATCTTGACTGAGTCGTGTCTGCAAGTATGTGTGAGTGAACTGCTATTCCTTTGTCTTTTCCACAACCTGCGAGTCCACACACGGGGAGAGGGTTGTCCTTTGCACCTGCGAGTCCACATACGGAACGAGGGTGACTTGTCTTGAAACTGACCTACGAGTCCACATTCGGGGCGAGGGCTGGTATTCCATTGATCTTCCAGCAGTTCATTTAGGCATACTTGATCCCGTATCCGTGTTCATAGCTCTCTGTCAGTAGCCACATGTCAGTCTCATGTCTAGATTGTGTTTATACCCTGGTTATATTATTGTATGATTAAACTGTTAGATAGACATGTTTTATGTATCTTGCTAGTCCTCTGAGGACCTGATGTCACGCCCCAGAACCAGAATACTGGAGAGCGGGGGCAGACATAGCCAGCTGCGTATATGAAATGGATTCCATCTCGCTATACGGTCACGACTGTCTAGATACATGAGGGTTTATCTACAAGCCAACAGTCTCTAAAGGTCATGAACAAGCCTAGTGTCTCAATCACAAGCAAGTAAGTAAAAGGTTACAAGAAGTATGATCATTAAATATACAATAGTAAGGCATCCCAAACATTACATATTCAGCTGATCATGAAGCTAGTCGTTACAAAATGTTAGGACTAGTAAGAGTTTAGTCATACATGATCAACCCTAGGATCTGTCAATCATGTTACAGCCCGTAGGCAGACAGTAAGTAAGGTACAATCGAGCTAAACAGGTGCTCGTCGGCTAAACGCCTCAAAAGAATATTTTTACAATAAAGTGGGAGTTCAAAAATAAACCCACTCGTTGCCAGGGTTCCGTCTAGTGGCCACCATCTGGCTGGAAGGTCGGTAGATCCTCTGGAGTTGCTCCGAAATCTGGCCACACAAAACCAGCTGGGTCAGATCCCAGAAAAAGCAAGTGCCACAAAGGAAGCTTCACTTAGGAACTAAAACCAGCAATCAGCACATAGAGTATAAATAGAGTAAGAACAGGAAATAAAGAAAATACATCAGGATGATATACGACGAGATAACCATGGAACTATTCAGATAACCAGGTTACAATCCGTAAACCAAACAAGGACCGGGGTTGTAACCCTTCGTCTGAACAGAACTTGGAACTCTCACCATTTATCAATAAAATAAATACAGGCATTCAGGTCATGCAGTAATCTGGAACAGGATCAGGGCAAGACTAGACTGGTTAGACTCCATCCAATCACTTCACGGCCAAGCAAGAATTACGGCTTGATACTTTAACTAACTAGGGTTGTCACAAGCCTAATTACTAATAAGATGCAGTGAGAATCTTCCACAGCCACAAGCCCTGCAGTCCATCCAGGTTACCCGGGTTAAAAGAATTAGAGTTGAATTCAGGTGGGTACATCGTCCAGGAAACGAATGTACCCTTAGGTAGCTTGAAGGGTGCAACACATGACAGTGTGCTAGAAATGTGCCCTACTCGACGGCAGGCTACAGATCCCAAGGCGTGCCCAGGTAACGGGATTGCCTATAGCTGGAAAATCTCTTCATGACTAATATATTAATCTAGTTATTAGCCTTAGTCCATTTCAATAGGTACTCCTGACCGTGGTACTCAGGAGTCCCTCCCTAGACATGATGCAAGACAGGACTGGTTATTTGTACAAGCACAATCACCCACGGTGTCCAGGATTAATTATACAGGTCATGTCATGTCATGGAGCCGTCGCAACAGCTTATCAAGATATATCATGTCAGGTTATCATATCAAGTGTACTGGTCAGGAGTGCGCCATGACAGGCCACTATCAGGTCATGTCAGGTTACTTGTCAGGAGTGCACCACTACGGATCACTGTCAGGTCGTGCTCCATTATCAATTCCAAACATATAAGTAAAATCAAGTTCATGACAAAAGGCATAAGGATATAAAATGGGCGTAAAATATCTAATAAAGGAGTTACGAAACATGGGCAAATAATGATAAATAATAGTACACAGGACCATGAAAAAGTCACGCGGTTCAGTCATATGCAGCCAGGAAAGGAGGGGGCACATGCGGCTGGAAGTACAAGGGCGCCAGCGGCTGGAAATGCAAAGGCGCATGCGGCTGGAATTAATCGAGATCATGCGGCCCGGACTCAGAAGTCCATGCGGCCAGGGTCTAGGGTTCTCATGCGGCTCGGGGATCAGGGCCTATGCGGCTGGCAAATGCTTGAGTTCATGCCGTTCAGGGAGGTGAGCGCATATGCGGCTCGAATTGGAAAGGGGACTTCATGCGGCTGATGGCGAACTCAAGTCCATGCGGCTCACATAGCAAAACCCATGCAGTCCGGAAGAAGTGAGGGCGCATGAGGCTGGGTCAATACGATGGCTTATGCGGCTGGGGGGGACAGTTGCATATGCGGCTCGAGAAGAGTTCGTTCCCAGCTCTGCGACTAAGTCCATGTAGACTCATGCGGCTGATGGGAAATGAGCCCATGCGGCTGAGTATGAGACTCAGCCTCATGCGGCTGGGACTAAATTTCATGTGGTTTAGAAGTACAAGGGTCTCATGCGGCCGAACTAAATACTTGTCGTATGAACTTGTCATGCGGTCAAGTCCAGTTGATAGTGCATGCGGTTTCGAAGCTGACTTGCCGCATGAATATTCATGCGGTCAAGTGCTATCATGCGGCTTGGAACTGTGCTTCTTCTCCAAATTTCTGAGAAGAAGTACACTATAAGCCATGGCTTCCAAGCTGCATAACTCTATCATCCGGAGCCCAAATTCGAACTTCCATAGGTCAAAATGGGGTAGAACGAAATTCTCTACAACATGGAACCATCAAAACATAGAAATAACAAGATTAAGTAGATCAAAACCCAAGAAATCCGAAAATAAAATAAACTTAGATCTACAAGAATCTAGCCATGGAAAGTGAAAATGCCAAGTACTAAAGTGCTTTAGAATGTAGTAAGGAAGAGAATGAAGCAATAAAATTTGAGTTCCTCCATGAAGCAAGTTGCACTTGCCTAGACCTCTCTCTCCTCTCTCTGGTAGGTAAGGAAGTAAATGAGGAAGAAGAAGATGATGAATAAAGAGAGAGAATGAAGAGGGCTAATAAATATGAATGATGGTGGTAGGTAGG
The DNA here is from genome assembly GCA_029216955.1 of Iris pallida. Taxonomy (NCBI): domain Eukaryota; kingdom Viridiplantae; phylum Streptophyta; class Magnoliopsida; order Asparagales; family Iridaceae; genus Iris; species Iris pallida. Next base: position 13,919 of record JANAVB010034960.1, on the reverse strand, counting down.
GGGTTCATCCATGGGTTCATCATGAACCAATAGCAAAACCAAGCCAGGCCGAACCAACCCAAGGAAATTACCAAGCCAAGAAGGATTTAAACAAGGAAATCATGCAATACAAGAATAAATACGTACACGTATTCCAGAAATACGTAATACGAACCACAGGCATTACAACTCTACCCACCTTAAAAGAATTCCGTCCTCGGAATTTAATCAAGAGGCTAGAGGAGCAATGGCAAGCTATATTAATCACATGCAAGCTATAACTAGGCAGACAATCACTCATTCAAGCAAGAAATCGAAGGTATGAGGCATAAGAAAGACATTATACCTCACGAGTCAAACAAGTCGGGATATCGCGATCGGATATCATCCTCACGCTCCCACGTTAACTCCCCCAAAGAGTGATGACCCCAAGCAACTCGGACTAACTTGATAGTCTTGTTCTTGAGGATCTTCTCTCTCCGGTCCAATATAGACACGGGCCTCTCCTCATACGAAAGGTTGGTATCAACAACCAATTCCGAATGATCCAGGATGTAGCTCGGGTCTGGGATATACCGTCGTAATTGGGATATATGGAACACGTCATGCACCTCGCTTAGCGACGGTGGAAGAGCGAGACGATAGGATACATCTCCTACTCGCTCCAGAATGTCAAACGGTCCTATATACCTAGGACTAAGCTTGCCCCGTATGCCGAAACGAATGACGCCACGGTTAGGCGAAATCCTCAGGAATACATGATCGCCGACCGAAAACTCGAGAGGGCGCCGATGAGAATCGGCCCAATGGCGCTGGCGATCTTGGGCAACTCGAAGGTGATCTCTGACCCTCCTGACCACTTCAACTGTCTGGGCAATCATTTCTGGACCGAGCATCTGTCTTTCTCCAACATCATCCCAGGCTAACGGGGATCTGCACTTCCTGCCATACAGTGCCTCAAACGGTGCCATCTGGATACTAGCTTGGAAACTGTTATTGTATGAGAACTCTACCAGGTGCAAGTGATCTTCCCATGAACCACCGAAGTCGAGTGTGCATGATCTCAACATATCTTCAAGAGTCTGGATCGTGCGCTCCGACTGACCATCTGTCTGCGGGTGATATGCTGATCTGAACTGGAGACGAGTCCCCAAACTCTCTTGCAAGCTACGCCAAAAGTGCGACGTGAATCTTGAATCTCGGTCCGAGATGATACTGACTGGCATACCGTGCAACCTGACAATCTGCCTGAGGTACATCTCCGCTAGCTGAGCCGTCGACTGACCAACTCTGAATGGAAGAAAGTGAGCTACCTTCGTGAGCCGATCAACTATAACCCAGATAGCATCTCTGCCAGCCGAGGATCTAGGTAGTCCAGTCACGAAATCTATGGTCACATGCTCCCACTTCCATTCTGGAATCGGTAAGGGCTGAAGAAGTCCAGCCGGTCTTTGATGTTCGGCTTTAACTTGTTGGCAAACCAAATACCGAGAGACAAACCGAGCTATCTTCCGCTTCATGCCATTCCACCAGAAATGCTGTCGGATATCACGGTACATCTTCGTACTGCCAGGATGGATGGAATACTGAGAACTGTGCGCTTCTGACATGATCTCATGTCTGATATCTCCACTGGGTACACAAAGATGCTTCCCATGCCTAAGTGTACCATCCTCTTGAATACATAACTCTGGTCTTCGTCCTGTCTCACACTCTGCTCTGAGTCGCTGAAGCTTGGAATCTGCTGACTGCGCCATCCGGATCCTCTCGACTATAGTAGACTGAACTTGCATACTGGCCATCAATGCTACACTGGAAGGGAGAACAACTTCAATACCCATCTTCTGAAGATCTGCTAACAGCTCTGGCTGCGCTGTTAGGAAATAAACTTCGGCTCTCCTGCTCAAAGCATCTACAACAACGTTGGCCTTCCCAGGATGATACTGCAGGTTAACATCATAATCCACAAGAAGCTCCAGCCACCTTCTCTGACGCATGTTAAGATCCTTCTGGGTGAAAACATACTTCAGGCTCTTGTGGTCGGTGAAAATCTCCACCCTGTCTCCGTACAAGTAGTGCCTCCACAACTTAAGTGCAAACACCACTGCTGCCAGCTCCAAGTCATGGGTTGGGTAATTCCTCTCATGATCACGAAGTTGTCGTGACGCATAAGCTATTACCTTCCCATGCTGCATCAGAACACATCCTAAACCTCTGCCTGAAGCATCACAGTACACTGAGAATCCTTCGGTCCCATCTGAAAGCGTGAGAATAGGAGCTGTTATCAGGCCTCGCTTCAACTGCTCAAAAGAACTCTGACACTCTGTCGTCCAAGCAAACTGCGCATCCTTGCGGGTCAACTGCGTCAATGGCGCTGAAATTCGAGCAAAATTCGAAACAAACCACCGGTAGTAGTCGGCCAATCCAAGAAAACTACGAACCTCTGCAACTGTGCTGGGCACCGGCCATGACTCAATAGCCACAATTTTCTGGGGATCCACTTCTACTCCTCTTCTGGTGATGATATAACCCAAGTATGAAACGCGATCGAGCCAGAACTCGTATTTACTGAACTTGGCATATAACTGGTGCTCCCTGAGAATCTGAAGAACCACACGGAGATGCTGCTCATGCTCCGCTTCACTCTTACTGTAGACCAGGATGTCATCCAAGAACACGATCACAAACTGATCCAAGTAAGGCATGAAGATGCGATTCATGAGGTCCATGAATACTGCCGGCGCATTGGTTGCTCCAAAAGGCATAACAAGGAACTTCCAATGCCCATACCGGGATCTGAAAGCTGTCTTCGGGATGTCCTGCTCTCTGACTCTGATCTAATGATATCCTGAGCGCAAGTCAATCTTCGAGAATACTGACGCCCCCTTGAGTTGGTCAAACAAGTCATCTATCCTCGGGAGAGGGTATCTGTTCTTGATTGTCACTGAGTTCAAGGTACGATAATCAACACATAACCTGGACGTACCATCCTTCTTTTTCACAAGAAGTATCGGGGCTCCCCAAGGCGATCCACTAGCACGAATGAATCCCTTGGTTCTGAGTTCTTCAATCATCTTGTACAATATCTCCAACTCTGACGGCGCCATCCTGTAGACTCTCTCTGACACTGGGGCTGTCCCGGGAATCAAGTCTATGGTGAACTCGATCTCCCGCTCCGGAGGCATACCTGGTAGCTCTTTTGGGAAAACATCTGGGAACTCATCCACTATCCTGGGCAACTGCACTGCTGCTACTGCCATCCGCAATATCGGAGGAGAAGGCTCAACTTCACCTCGGGAAAAGGAAAACTCTGGATCGCCTGGAATGCTAAAAACAACCCTACCAATATGGCAGTCTATTCTAGCATACTGGTTCCTCAACCAATCCATCCCTAAGACCACATCATAATCGGCCATCGGGAATTCTATCAATCTAGCGGGGAATTCTCTACCGCTAACTACGATCCGACACGAGGAAAACACTCTATCTACTCCCACAAGTCCGTTACCAGTAAGTATATTGAGCCTTACTGATAATGACTTGGGCTCCAATCCTACCCGTGTCGCGAATCGTGCTGACATAAAAGAATGCGATGCACCAGAATCAAATAAAGCTGAAGCTGGAAAGGAGTTGACGAGAATAGTACCTGCCACTACCTCTCCTGGTGCCAATCCTTCCTCTGCGGTCATCACCATAGCCTGACCGTGCCCTCGGGGTGCTGGTCCCCTCTGCTGGAATCCTTGCTGCCTGTTCTGACTCAAGGCTTGGGCTTGTGCATACTGCTGGGGGTTCTGCTGTTGGAATACTTGGGTCTGAGGCGGCAAGGGCCTCGGCAATGGATACTGCTGCTGCTGCTGCTGCTGGACCGGAGCTGGTCCTCTCACCGAAGAGCTAGAAAGGTTGGATGGTGATGAACCACCCCTATTCGGGCAGGATCCAACCCTGTGGTCTGCTGATCCACAAACCAGACACAATCCCTGTGCCCTGCGACACTCTGCCACCACATGGCCTGGCTTCCCACAATGAGAACATCCCACTGCGGAAGACTGCTTCTGCTTCTGTTGCTGCTGCTAAGGGTACGTCGGGGTTGAATGCTGAACCGACGTTACTGAGGCCGCTCGCCTCGGAGCTCCAATAGTCAAGGCCCTGGCTGCCGGGGCTGGTACTGAAGACTGATTCATCTGGCCGTGAGATCTCTTCCGACCTCCGGCCCTATCCATAATCCTCTGGGAGGTATACTCATGCCTCCGGGCTGCTCTCAATACTGCATCAAAAGTCTGATGCTCAAACTGCTCAACTGCCAATAGAATCTCCAGGTGAAGTCCCTGCTGGAACCGCTGGACTCTATCATACTCGGTTGCCACCAAGGTAGGAGCAAACCGACTGAGTCTCAAAAACTCGGCCGCATATCCATCGACCGTCCTGCCTCCTTGCTTCAGATTGGTGAACCTGGTCTATAGGTCGTACCGAGCTACAGCATCAAAATACTTGGTCTGCAATCTCTCTCTGAATACTGCCCAAGCAATAGGTGCCACTAACCCAACGGCCTGCGCTGCCCACCAGCTGCGGGCAAGATCTAACAACTGCAGGCGCACAATGGCCACCTTTTCGTTCTCTGGAGTCTTGGCTGCTTCAAGAATCACCTCTGTATCCTGAAGCCAAGCATCTGCTGCGATAGCATCTTCACTACCGTCAAAGAATGGAGGGTTCAAGCGCTTGAAGCTGTTGGCCGCGCTGTTCCCTGGATGACCGCCTCTGGTCAAAGCATCCGGTACTGCTTGTTGCAAGACATCTCCACGACGATCTTGAGAAGATATCAAGGTCCTGACGATCGCTTTATCCCTTGGACTACTGATTATTTTCCATAAAAAATTCTCTTTATTTGTTGTGTTTCTGGGAAAATTACAACTGTAGGAATCCGATCTAGAAGACGATCGCTTTATCCCTTGGACTATGCGAAGAAGAAAAGCTCTCAAAATTTTGACAGTAGATATCAATGTATCTGTACAATGAATGAGAAAAAGAACTCTATTTATAGAGTCAAAACAGTAACTGAAAAGATAACTACCTCACCACTGGTGCACTTTGAAAAGTCACGCAGACTCTAAATACACGCAGGGTTAATGAGTAGTCACTGGACGTGGCCCATAACTGTTGGACACATGGCATCAGTGCATGGGTCGTGTGCAAGTTACTGGGCACGCGAGAGAGAGATCGGTGGCATGGCTGCCACGTACTCCAGTTGAAATGAAATCCACGCTGACTTGCTGAAGGCAAAAATCCACGCAGATTCGTTGACGCAGACTCGTTGAAGGCAACATCCACGCAAGCTTTGAAGAAGAATACTTCAGAATTCACGCAGGCTTTGAGAAGAATAACTCAAAAGTCACGCAATGTTTTGAGGAAGGAGAAGGTTCAGAATCCACGCAAACCGCCAGCTGTCTTGATTTGGCACGCTTCGTCTGACACAAAATCTCTGACATTGATTATATTGTCAGCCGCATTAAATGAAGATAAGACCCAAATTCATGCCAACTTGGTGAAGAGTGAGTCTTGCTAAGGAAGATTTCGAAAATCACGCAAAAGACGGCTGTGATCTCTCGAGTTCTGTGCATACGTGGCATATGAGGAGACGTTTCTCGACTGTTGTGTTGTCAGTCATTATGATTCTGACGTATGGCTGAGCTATCTCTGCGTGACTTCTAAAGGAGATGGCCAGACAGAACTTAGCGTATCTTTTATGCTGCTTCTTGGATCACTCTGCGTGACTTGTTCTGATCAACTCAGCGTGATTTCATTTTTGAGGCCTACAAAACCCCCTTCAAAGTTTTCGAAAAATGATAAAATATTTTCGAAATACTTTGAAATAGAGATGATGAAATGAAATCAGTCACGCTGAGATGACTCCAAATTTTTTTTTCGGAAGTCGAAAAGACTTCGAAGTTCTTTGAAAATATCCAAATGAACTTATTAAATGTCATAATGACTCTTCGTTCTCCGAGACTGATTGCGTCCAATTTATGGTGGAATATGAACTGTCGACGAGATCTGTTATATAAACAGGAAGAGATTCTCAGTTTTGATATTCATCTCTCGAAAATATGACCCCAAAGGAAGCAGCCGAAGAGGAAGCACGCAAGTTGGGCTTTTGTTCCCATGGTGACCCCACTTTTGGGGGCAAAGAACCCGAACCTGTCGTCATCGAGCTCAAGGACGACTCCACGCAGTTAGCCAAGAATCTCTTGAGCTACTTTGGATTGGATGGCTCGTCTTCTTCTGATGGGCGGAGCCTTATGGAGAAGCGTGAAATACTCGAGACTCTGTTGCATCGCCTGGGAGTTAAGAGCGTAGAGGAGTTAGGCATCAAACTTAGCCGTTCTGGAAAATAGAGCGTAACTTTCTACGCTTTTGTTGCACTTTTTTGTTGTCTTTTTGTAAGGCCATCAGTGCCTGTTTAAAGAATAAAGTACTACTTTTGTGTTTGATCTGCGTGCCTTTTAATGAAGAATATTAATTAGCACATTTTGACTGTTTCCAATGTTGCACTGTCTCCCGAAGTACACGTGACACTCATTCCACAATTTACGAGCGCTATTTATGCGAATCTTTTCCAAGAATAGACCTGCACTTGATCCTTTAAATAGATGGATGAACTCCACGCAAACTCATCTTTCCATTATTCTTCCTCTTTTCTGAGAAATGAATTTTCTGTGAGAAGAAAATAGGAAAGCCATGTTGTCTGATGTCAAATCTCTGTGCACGCTACCAGACATGGGTCTGTTAATCCTTAGCAGCAAACTCAGCGGTAAGTTGAATATACACGCATCGAATTTTTTGTTTGCTAAAGACAAATTCATCTTCCTGAAATGAACAAAATGCATCTGTCTTTGCTTGGCCAATTTCTGTTGGCTGATTTTTCCTTACTGTTTCTTGCAGAATTTTGGCTGAAAATTTTCTTCAGAACTGGCATTGGGGATGTGGATGCTGTGGAGAATATCTTGCTGACATCTACATCAGGGAGCTCATACGCTTTTGACGCGTAAATCAGACAACTCAGAACTCTTCGTGAGATAGAAGGGTCTTCCTTAGATGGTAGGAAGAGCCTTTATACACGAGAGTTGGATGGTGGAGTCAACTCTACTACCGAGAGATTGGGTAGTAGAGTTCCTCTGACGGCAGAACTAGGAATCGTATCCCAAGGTTGGATACATTCCTACCTGCTTGAGGTGCCGCCGTTCCTCCACGAGCTGTATTGGCAGCAACACGCCGTCGGGCTGCCATACTCTGTGGTTCTCCTCTCGTCTGAGAGAGAAGACCAGAGTTTGATTCCTGCTGATCTGGTCGTGACTGAGACCCAGACAGTCAGGAATTGCCACCAACAACGAACCTGACGGAGAAGGTCCGACGGAGAAGATCCAAAGAAGAAGATAGATCTCTATTAGGTTATCGTTGTGGTGTAGAATAAAAATCCAAGATTTGTAATAGATTTCCATTATGATTTGTAAGAAAGTCTAAGAAAATGTAATAGACTTTTTGTGGTGAAATGGGAATGGAAATGACAATTCTTCTATGCTCAATGATTCGTATTTGTGGATGAATTGTGGACATGATAGATAATAAAATCATCTTTTCTGTTTTAGAGTATATGATATTATCAGAGGTATTATGGATGTGATAATATATAGGAACTCGAAAGAAAATAGATTGATTTCTATGCAGAGGTCAAAATATGACAAATGAGTAAGTAGATTCGGAATTGATTCAGAGGTTATGAAAACGTGATCAATAACGAATCCCCACTTAATGAACTGATAGAAGATTATAAACGGACGAACCGTTAGGAAATGAAGAACAGATGAACTGTCGAGTGAATGTAATAAATGAACGGACGAACCGTCAAGTATTAATGAACATGTGAAACGTCGGATGAATATGAGAAATAAATGGATGAACTGAATATCGGGAAAGAATACGTCCCTTCGATCCTTGTAACCATATGCCTATAAATAGAGCATATATTTGAATAGAAGGATCGCATTTTATCCATAATGTCTTCTGAAGAGAATATAAAAAGGCTGAAGTCGCCCCCGAAGCTACTGAAGGTGTTAAAGAACATCCACCTCCGCAGAAGAAGGAAATGGGCGAAAGCTCGTCTACTCCCAAGCCGCCGAAAGATATCCTGGACTTCCTGGTCGAACCAGGAGAAACCGAAGAAGAAGAAGCATTGAGGCTGGCTGCCTGTCAATTTTTGGTGCGGTCAGGAAAAGATGTACTCAATTCTTTTGCTGATTATGTATGTGGTCCTCGTCCCAAATATGAAAGGGATTACAGTGATCTTCCATGATGATGTACTCTTTTTCTTGAAGAATTTGTCTCAAATAAACTCCGTTTAAGGAAACTTTGTTTACGATATATCCTTTCCACTTTATATTTTTGTCTTTATTCATTGATCTTTTGACTCAGAAATCAGACAGACTAAATATCATTTTCATAAATATGATATTGAGATAGAAAATTCAGAGGTAATATGGACATGATTTTCTGGATATCAAATTTGTTGAGAAAACGATACAAAGTAGAATACCTATCTCCACTGGGGATAATAGATATCAGAATGATTCTTCGGAAAGAACAATAAAACAGCTGGAGAATGATGGGAGGACAATCTTGATAGAAATATTAAACGTAGTACTTCTTCAAGAATTTGCCGTTGATGGGCATCATAGTGGCTTTACCATCTAGAGTAGTGAGTTGATAAGCCCCATTAGAAAAGATCTTATTGACAATGAATGGACCTTCCCATTTTGCATCAAACTTGCCCTTACTCATGTGTGTCATAGTCATCGGGCGTCTGACAGTAAGCACAAGTTCTCCTTTCTGAAATGTTCGAATTCTGACTTTCTTGTTAAAAGCCCTTGAAATTCTAGCTTGATAGAATTCAATATTCTGTTGAGCAGATAACCGCTTTTCATCCAGAGCCTCCAATTCTTGAAGTCGAAGACGATCATTATTTTCAGCAGTGAGTTCATTAGCGATTACTATCCTTAAAGAAGGAATTTGAATCTCTAATGGGAGAACAGCCTCAGATCCGTACACCAGAGAGAAAGGTGTACACTTAGTAGCATTACGGACTGTAGTGCGATAAGCCCACAAGCATTCCCCGAGCTTGTCACTCCAATTACGTTTGTTAGTGGAGACAAACTTCTTTAGGAGTTTGATGATAGTCTTGTTGAAAGCTTCTGCCAATCCGTTAGCTGCTGGATTATATGCGGTAGAAGCTACATTATTGATCCGGTGATCGTCACAGAATCGAATAAATTTCTGGCTGACGAACTGTGGTCCGTTATTATGAACAATGCGTCGAGGAACACCAAATCTGTAGATGACGTGGTGCTTAATAAAGCTGATGACATTAGACGTCTTAACTTCAGATAAAGGAATGGCTTCAGCCCATTTGGAGAAGTAATCGGTTATTGCGAGAATGAACCGATGACCTTTAGATGACGGTGGATTGATCGGGCCGACAATGTCCATGCCCCAAGCTTCGAAGGGCCATGATGCTGCCGTCGGATGTAGAAATTCTGAAGGTTGATGTATAAAATCCGCATGGATTTGGCAAGCTTTGCATTTCCTTGCATATTCAATGGCATCTGATACCATAGTTGGCCAATAATAACCCATCCGTCGAATACGGTCTTGAAGTTTTGGCCCAGGTTGATGCGCTCCACAAATTCCATCATGTGCTTCACGAATAACTTGTTGGGCTTCATCACAGGCAATGCACCGAAGGAGTAAACCATCATAAGCTCGACGATATAAGGTCTTTGTTGTATGATTGTAATAGAATCTGAGTGATCGTCGTCTGATAGATGCTGCCTCACTCGGATCATCCGGAAGAATATCATATAATACGAGATCTAAAAAGGGAAGTCTCCAATCTTTATCCGTATTCTGATTCTCAGTCGAGTTACTGAAGATGAATTCTATGCTGGAATCGGATGAAGATGACATCGATTTACGACTGAATCCAAATTCTCTTGTTGTGTTGACGTCATGAGATGTTGATTCTTCAATGTCAACTGGAAGTCCTAGAGTCAGGTTATTTTCAAGTTGAAATAATTCTCGATTACGAACAATGATCATTTGTTGCCGTCTGATTGGGATAGCCAGCACCGTTGCAAGATTAGCAAGGGCATCAGCTTCTGTGTTACATGCTCGCCTAACATGTTCAATGAAGAATTCCTTAAAAGATGAGGCCATAGATATGGCTATTTTATGATAAGAAACCAGATCTTGATGGCGAACTTCATAAGTACCCCTGATCTGATTGACAATAAGTTTAGAGTCTCCATACGCCTCCAAATGTTGAATATTCAGATGTTTAGCGAGTTGAAGACCAATAAGTAATGCGTTGTACTCAGCTACATTATTTGAACACGGCTGATCGAGAGAATAAGCTCTTTGGATGGCAAGACCTTCTGGCGATACAAGAACAATTCCAACTCCAGCGACAATATCGCCATTAGGACCAATTCTTGATGCTCCATCAAAGAATAGACGCCAAGTAGGATCTTCTTCAGCAATTTGATTTGAATCTAGGACTTCATCTGGGATTTCATCATAGAGTTTTGAATTTTCTGGAATTGAGTGAGCAGCCAGAAAATCAGCTAAAGCTTGTCCTTTGACTGATTTCTGAGGAATATAGTGCATGTCATACTGAGCAAGTAGGATTCCCCAGTTAGCCAATCGAGAATTCAAAATACTGGGTTTCTTCATCATGATCCGTATAGGATTGATCTTGGAGATGACATGAATAGTCTGGCCAATGATATAATGACGTGTCTTTTGGACAGCAAACATCAAGGCTAGACATTCTTTTTCAACTGGTGAATATCGAGGTTCAGCTTCGGTCATAGTGCGGCTGAGATAATAAATGGCTTGTTCATGGCCATTTTGATTCTTTGAGCGAGTAATGCACCCAATGAATGACTCATTGCTCGAGTATAGAGGAGGAACGGTATTCCTGAGACGGGAGGTACCAATACTGGAGGCTCATCAGATATTGTTTTATATCATCGAATGCTTTCTGACATTCATCATTCCAGACAAAAGAGACACCTTTCTTCATAAGTTTGTGAATGTCTGCAGCGTCCTGATAAATTAGAGGGAATCTCCTGATATAAGCGATTCTTCCTTGAAATCCTCGTAGCTCTTTTAAGGTGCATGGAGGAGCTTTCTTGGATGGCTTTGATCTTCTCGGGATCCACGTGTATACCTTTAGAGGTAATGACGAAGCTGAGAAATTTACCACTAGAGACGCCTAAGAAGGACTTAGTAGGGTTCATCTTTAATTGATGCTTACGCATTAGATCAAATATAGTTCAAATCTTGGATATGATCCTCCTTTTGTCGACTTTGACTGCAATATCATCAACATGCATTCGACTGTTTTTCGCAAATGTTCACAGAATATAGTGCCATAGCTCGTTGATAAGTTGCTCCTGCATTCTTGAGACCGAATGGCATAACTGTATAACAGTATGTACCAATCGGCGTTCTGAAAGAAGTGTGCTTCGTCTTCTGGAAACATTTTGATCAGATTGTACCCAGAATACCCGTCCATGAATGACATTCGTTCAAATCCACAGGTATTATCAACCATGACATCAGTGATTGGTAGAGGGAATTCGTCTTTAGGACATGCCGCATTGAGATCGCGGAAGTCTATGCATACTCTGATCTTGCCAGTCTTTTTAAGAACAGGAACATATTAGCCACCCAATCGGGATGTTGTTCCTCTCTAATAAAACCCAGAGGTAATGAGTTATTGACTTCAGCTTCAATGCATCCATGATGTCTGGACGAAATCGTCGGTTGTTGTTTGATCGGTTTAGCATTCGGCAAGATGTTGAGTTTGTGAGTTGCAATCTGTGGATCAAGACCTGGCATATCTTCATAACTCCAAGCAAAGACATCAATGTATTCACGAATGAGTTTGATCATGTCTTTCTTATCAGTTTCTGAAGACTTTCACTGATGAATATTGGTTTGGGAGATCCCTCTTCACCAACATCTATTTGGACAAGTTTATCTTCAGTCGGAGGTTCTTTTTGCTCGAAGCGAAACTCCCATGATTATCTAATCTTTGGGCCCACTGTTCTGATTCAGGGAGATTTCAAACTCTTCTTCGTCTTCATCACTTTCTTCAGAATGGTCAATGGAAACCATATTGGAAGACAGAAGGTTGCAATAGAAGTCACCGATACTCGTATCGGAATCCCAAGAAGTAGTACTAGAAGAATAAGATCTCTTATCTTCGTCAGACTCGGATCTTCATGGATATATTGATGAAAGGATAGGAGCAGTATAACCCAATCGCATTTTGTCCTTCCATATTCAAAGGAGGAATCCGGACAGGTATTTTTCTTCCTTTTCCATTATTGAGGCCAGTCCTGAAGTCATAGCCCATATTTTGATGATGTCTCTAGATTGCTGACTATAACGACGTAGTTGTAATCTTCCAGTATCATCATTTTGTCATCATCTTCAAGATTAGAGGATTTTGAGGCCCTTGTAGAAGAATATTGGAATGTCCTGGCTTTCTGCGGGGAACTAAAAAGTATGAGATTGTAAGTTCTAGAGATACATCTGTATGAACAGTCTGTACAACTCCTATGGTTATTGTGTTCAAGTCATCTACCAGATGTAAATAACTATGAAACATAATTCCACACATCAACGTACTGCAAAGGTGGGACTTTTCATTAAATGTAAAAAGCAAGCAATATTTACATTGGGAGAAGGCTGAGCCGTAGAGATTTTAGCCAAGTCAATGACTAAAGGGGGAGAAGAAGAAGAAGCTTTGTTTCGATTAAGATCGATAACAAATGGCTCAGAAGAGGTGAGTCCCTTGAAGTTTGAGTAGGAAGAGTAGTCCGCCCTCCAACTGGAATTAGCAGAGTATCTTGTGAAGGTACAGGAACTGTAGTAGCCCACTGACAGAAATGATCAGTGTATTTTGAGTAGATGACTGAGGTGAACGGAAGATCCGTCCCACTCACTGGAAGATGAAAGAATCTTCTCCAGAGGGTTTAGGAGATTGTTGCTGAGTAGTTCGACTTTTAAAGGGATTATTAAAGTCTCACTTTGTGCATCTTCTTTCTCCATGGCTTGTATGATCCTTGATACTTCTTTGTACATTCGGGATCATTGAAATAAGCTTCAACCCCATGGAAGGGATTTATATCAGCAATTCTTTTTATACTCTTCCATTGCTATCAATGTATTTAAAACATTGATGAGAGTAGAGGGCACCACATTTTCATGCAAGAAAGGGCCTCCCCAGAAGAAGATTATAGGATCCCGCGATCCGATCACATAGAAAGTGATAGATTCTGAAATTGTCTATCTGAAGCTTCAGATGAATCTTTCCCAAAGGCTCACTTCGGCTTTGATTGATCCCAAGAAGTAGTAACCGTCTTGGAGAGCTTGTGAAGAGGGATTTTTAGTTCATCCAACAAACTCTTTGGCATTATGCTTATAGCAGACCCTGGGTCAATGAGGATACGATCTATCTTCATCGTATCAATATAACCAGTGTAGTAGAGAGGTCGCGTCATGTCGATTATCCTCCAGTAACATTCGTCTTGTGTAAGGTGATATTGGGATAATCTCCAGTACACTGTTGCAATGTAAGCAAGTGGCAGGTTTCGCATATGGCTTCTTCAATTGTGCAAGACAAGAGTCAGCTTGTAGAAGGCTTCATTAACGTCTCCCGAGTTTCTTTAGAAAGACGTATAGAAATTCAAAAAGGGACAATTCTAGCTGGAGTATTAGCAGTTGAGCCAAATGTCGAAGTTGTAAGGCTTCTGAAGTCCAAGAGGAGAAGACTTCTGATGATGGCTTATCAAACCGAGCCTGTGTTTGCCTTTCTCCAGAGC
>JANAVB010034958.1:0-41104 GCA_029216955.1 Iris pallida | reverse complement strand
TCAAGGTCCATGATTGAAATATAAAGAAAATCACAATGGTCATTAGACCAATTAAACTATTTAGTAGCCTTATCAAAATCCCTTTTTAAATTATATAGGCCTAAGCCCAAAGATATTACAATATAACTTCTAGTCTAAAAAATCATAACAAAACCAAAATGGTATAACTATTATTTATTTAGCTTAAACACAATTTAAATTCTATAGGCCCAATATTTATTCAAAATATATTTTGGGCCTAAGGCCCATGCTCATACTAAAAGCCAAAAATCCAACATAAATAAGAATTATAATAATGCCCACATAAATATGTGGCTTAAAGCCCAATATCCAAAATATTTTGTCACAAGTAAAGTTTTGAAATTTAAATAGAAATGCATAACCATAACAATAATATCAATACTAATATAAAAATAATACTAATGATAATATTAATAATATTAGAAGTAAGACTCAGCACTGAAATGGATTAATGGAATGGGTTAATACAAAATAATAATAAATTTGATAACTTAATATTAATAAATGTTGGGCTGCTGCTCAATCATTCATTGATACTAACTACCGCACAGTTGATTTCCATAATTTCGAACCCCAATTTAAAGCACAGATCTGAAGGGAGAGGAAGGAAAATTTATTTGAGGAATTCTAGAGAACGGAGAAGAGGGGGTAAAGCTCACGGGGGGGACGACCTTAGCGCGGTGCTGGGTCGCACCGATAGAGCGGATGGCGGAGACTGGGAGGTAGTGTCGTCTAGTCGAGGTTGCCAAGGGTGGTGCATATTCGGTTATGGCACAACCATAAAATGGCAGAGGCAGACCAGATCAGTTCGATGGCAGTCATGGTCGGGCGATGCGGTTCCCGAGACACTGGCTCATCGGCACAAAGTGGGACGGGGATCTGGCCACAAGGTTTCAGGGACGGAGGTCAGGTCGACCGGGCGGCCACGACAGGCGGCGAGGGTCAGGTTGCAGAGCGACGAGTTAGTCTCTAACTCTCTCTTCTCTCTGTATTTATTTGTGATGGTGACGGTTGGGCCACTGGGGTATTTGACAATGGTGATGATAGTGGTGATTGCAGTGGATGACCGGAATGGATGGATGGATGGCCGGAATGGATATTAGGGTGGATGGGATCTGGAGGGGGCATGGTGGCTGTGGACATCAGGTCTGGTGACGTGTGGGGGGAGGGTGATTGTTTACTGGTGGTGGTGGCGGTAGCCACCTGTCGGGGTGGCTTGACCAATGGTGGCCGGGCTATAGTGGTATACCGGGGTAGTCGCATGTTGGTTAGGCAGCAAGGAGAGGTGGCGAAGTCGGGCTATGATGCTGGTGATGATGGTGATAAGAGAGTGATTAAGGAGGGTGGCAGCTAGTTTACCTTGGGTTGAGTGGGGAGATTCAGGGTTTTGGGATGTGTGTATAATTGTTGGAAGGTGTGCTTATTTATAGGATAGGTTGGGGGAACTCCAAAAACCAATATACTTGTAATATAAATTAGGAATTTAGTGGAATTACTAATATACTGACTGAACACTAACCACTAATCAATATTGTTATCCACTAATTTAATTAGTTAATTAATACTAATTAATAGTTAGCTAAATATAATTTAGATATTAGCAATTAATTACTTAGTTATCAGCTAATTACTATTTAGCTACTATCCTTCAAAGTTGTTGCCCTCAATCTAAGCCTAAGGTTTGGTAGGCTAGGTTTAGTACCCAAGTGGTCTAAACCCAAAACGAAGAAGAAAAAATATAATAACTCGCAATCATTATGACTATATGATTTCAAAATGAATATTTCCGAAATAAAAGTATTTTGCTAAAGACAATATTTTGATAAATTATTTCATATGTAAAGGAAATATTTATATATTATGAAAATTATTTTTAGAAATTGGACAAGAATTTTTTATTTAGGGCAAAATTCCAAATAATATGGTTTTTTTTTCAAAATCTCGGACCCAACAAAATAACGATGAAAAATCTCGATCGAAAACACGTTTCATATAAAGAAAATTTTGTTTTCAAAGACTTGAAAAGTTCAAAGAATAGAAAAATACAAAAATTCGAAAAAATTTCAAATTTTGATTAACGAAGATACGGGTGGATTACTATTCTGATGACAGACTATGAATTTCAGTTGGCGATGTAGGTATTAGTGGATGTTAGGATGATTGTGATAATTGTTGGTTTCTGACCTGCACTAGTTATTGGATTAATGTCATATATTTTGTAATCGTGCGTTGGTACCACACGATACTTTACCTTTGTTAATGTTGTTCATATATGTTTATGTCATATATTATCCTGTTGGTTTTCTTCACCCATCCTTGAGCCTTCCATTCTGGTACTTGCTGCAGTTGGCCTGACCAACCTGGATTGTTTCCAGATTGCCAGTGACCGACCCTATAGACCTTTCAGGCTTGACTTGGAGTATGTGCTTTAGTTTCAGACCATGCTAGGAACTGTGAGAATTTATACTCGTCTACATTATTATTCGTTGTAGACTTCCTGATTATCATCAGTATTTCTGCTTTCCATATGATTCTCTCTCTTGCTTATATTTTATGGCAATTGCCTTTGGATATGAGAACAGATTTATGCCATAGATTGTTTGCATGCTAGGATACCCAACAAGATTGACAGCCGTAATTGTTGTATGACATCTTCGTACCTTATACGGTGTAGCTGGCCTACGTCTGTCCCCGTATTCGGTACTGGAAAGTGGAAAGGTTTTAGTGGTGGCCCATGCAGGTATCATTTTGAGATATTGTTGGGTATCACATGATTATTGATCTAAGTCTACTGTTCCTTGGAATTCCAACTTGTTACACTTGCCCTTCGCTCCCAAGATTTGCACAACTGGTTCTTATCTCTACTTGGACCTATCTTGCTTGATCCTAACTTGTTTGTTGTTATCTACCTTTATGCCTTGTTTGATAGATATGATCTCATAAGTTGCTTATTTTGATCACTTTATCAGATAAGATGTTGTCTTGTCTCCATCATTGGGTTACTGGATTATTTTGGGTTCAATGCTCTCTATCAATACATCGCCTTGTTTTATTTTCTGTTATCCTCTTCGTGCGTTGACTTCATGTTGACTTAGTATCATTATTTCCTTTTTCGAGCGTCGACTTGATTACTATGGAAGGAAGATTTATCATGACTCTGGAATTGGATATTTCAACAATTGTTGAGTGTCCAATGGATATTCTCGTATCAATTCAGCTCCTTTGATTCTGGATGGCTTCGCAATCATGATTATCTGTTTCAGATATTATTTTGATTATAGATATTTCTATATATTATGTTTTGACATATAATTTATATTTGGAATATTTTCCTAGACAAAACTATGTTGTGTTATTGAAGGTGCTTTGGATGTATATTATGATTTGACCTGGATTATAGATTTTGAGTATTTTTTAGAACTGTCTTGTTATCTTGTTAGATGTTTTTGTGATTTACTGACTTGGACATTTGGGTTCTGGATTTGATTCGTTTTGGGTATTTGTCAAGAGTGACCGGGTGACCCTAGTATACTATGATGGCGTGGTAGCGAAAGTTACAGTCGCTCGATTATATTGCCATGGCAAATCTTTTGTAGTCATTCTGGATGGCGAGCAGAGAATAACCGTGACACACATTGTGATCGGATATAAGGAAACTATGGTTGTCGATTTGAGACAAATATCCTGGGTTTTATAATTTTTTGTAGATTTTCATGCAGTTCGGATTTCAGTTTACTGATATTGTTTTCGATATTTTTTACTTGTTTTGATTTATGGACTTATTTCATGCATGCAAGATTTTAATTTTTCGAGATTCTTTCAGTGTTTAGGATTTACTTTAAGGATATGATTTGTGTAGCTATATATTGTCCTCTTCGATGTTTTTAGTTTGAGATATTGTTCATTTCTAGTTGTATTCCTTTATTTCTGTAAGGTGGGTAGAGTTTTCATGATATATAATTATACTAGTTTTGAAAACCGTATTTTAAGTGATTTCAAAATTTCGAAAATAAAATTTTTGTAAGGTGGGTAGGATGTCACATCCCTATTTTGGTGATTTTAAAATTACATATTTGATTAATTTTTTATTTATTTTTTATTTTGGTTTGCCTTGATTGTTTCGACCTGACATTTGGTTATTACATATTAAATTGTATTAATAAATTTTATTATTATTGGAGTTAATATGGTTAGCTTCTTTATTAATATTATTTCCATTATTATTGTTATATTATATTATTATTATTATTATATTATTATTAAATTACCTATAACTACCCTCCCCCAAACCAAATCCTAATTCTAACTCTCACCCTCACCAACTGCCCCTTCCCGTTCTCTTCTCACTCGTCACTTACCCCCCTCTCTGGATCAGCACCCTTCCCTTCTCCCGCTCAACTTTCCCCTCTCTCTCTCGAGCACCCTTCACTCTTCTCCCGCTCTACTCTCTCTGCCCCTACCCGCTTTGTCGGCCCAGCACCACTAAGGCCATCACCTCCACAACCGCCATGGCCGCTTCCTTACCACTGCGGCCCCACCATCTCCACCACCACTTCGTCACCACCGCCATCGCCTCCGCCTCAACATGGCCACACCGGCGATGACCTCCCCGCCTTCTCCTTTCTCTGCTTTCCCCGTCTGGTGCAGCGCCGTCGCTGCTGCCCTCTCCTCCGCCAGCGGCCGGCAAGCCCCATCTGGCTGAGCTCCTCCGGCTTCCCCTTCTCCTTCTGTTCTCTCTCTGCCTCCGGGAGCCCGACCCGACCTGGGTGCGCTTCCCCGACGACGTCTCCTCCCCACCACACTTTCCCACCGGTCGCCGCCTCGGGGGCAGCACCACCTCGGGAGGCGGGTTGCTTTCGGCCCCGCGTCGCTCGAGCAGCGAGCATCCTCGACTGCATTTTCCTCGAGCTACGTATCTCGGTGAGTGTGCATCTTCGAACAGTGTGCTACTCAGTCTGTATGTCATCTTGATTTATACGTCCCCGTTCTTTATGCACCTCAGTGTGTGTGCTGTCTTGGGCAGCGGATCTTCTCGATCCCCGTGTTGTCTCGAGAATCGTGTCATCTTGATTTACCTACTACCTTATTTTTGTGTCTCAGACTTTATGCCTATCTCATGATTCATGTCGCTCCAATTTGCATGCACGCATCAATTTGCGTGCGACATTAATTTATGTATCGTACTGATTTATATGCTTTCTTGATTCTCGCACCGTCTCGATTTATGTGCATGTACCATATGCATGTCGTATTGTGCGTGTCATATCATACTTTATGCCATCTTGATTTGTGTGCACGCCTCAATTTGCATGTCACATTAATTCTTGTGTCATTCTGATATTCATAATCACTCGATCTACGTGCGTGTCTCGATTTACGTGAACGTTCTATTTCCCGTTCGTCTCGATATTCGTATCATTTTGAATCTCGTACATGTTTCGATTTCATGCACGTCTTGATTTGCGTGTCTATATCATCCGTATGCCTCAATTTTTGTGAGATCCCTGCATTGCTTGTGGGACCTACACGGTATAGCCCCCTACCATCCTCCATGATTTTATTTATTTTATTAATTGATTCTAATGATTATTTCTTGTGTGTTTCGAGGATCCCGATGGACGTGCTAGCCTGGATCCTGATTGTCGAAGACTTGCTTACCTAGCCGAGCCCTCTAGGCTACTATCTCTTGCTCATTGACGGCTCTTACCCTCTCGTTGGATTTAATTGTATTTAATTAATTGTAATTGTAAAAATATAACTCTGAGTAGTGTAGAATAGTGGTAGAACTGCCATGATGATAACATAGGATAGTTTAGTTCAATACCGGGTTATGTCATATCGGACAACTCGGACGGGTCATCCACACCTCCGTGGACACGAGCACGACTCACATATACGGATTGTCCCCATATGCTCCATGTCCGATTCGCGGTCGGGAACGACTTTAGCTAACCGTTTCTTTGACTATGATTGTGGATTGATATGACTGTGGGCCTGTGCTGTGATGTGCCTTGCGTGGCAATTCTTGTTGCATGTGTTGGCTTGGCGTCCAGTACGCACCGCAGTGCTGCTTGAGGCCGAGATTTAGTTTCTCGGCTATGGTTTGGTTCCGAGTATGCGTTGTAGCGCTGTTGGAGGCTGGGACTTAGTGTTCTCAGTTTGAGATTCTGCGATGGGTTGCGCCGAGTGGTTATAGCCCCACTTCATAGGGACCTCTGGTTCAAGATTACAAAGGAGACTTTGCTAAATTTTCCAGAATTTTTGGTTGGGAATTTGGTTCGAAGGTTCAGGCATAACCGTTTCTTTGGTTTGCTGAACTAGACGCGTGTAGATTTATTTTGATATAGTATACCTGATCCCAATGCCTGCTAGGTAGACTCACGATTAGATTAGTCGCCTAGCTACTTGACCTGTCTTGTCCGTCGGATAGCATAAGGAGCGCGGTTCTACTCGGGAGACATTTTGCGACCCCGGTCCTTGTTTGGTTTAAGGGTCGTGGATCTGATCCAGAATAGTTCATACAATCCTTACCATTTTTGACGACATTATTTAATACTCTTGTCGCCAACCTGTAATATTTGGCCTCGCTAACCCTGTTAGATCGGTACGATATGAGGATTCCCATATATTGCGTCATTGGGGTAACCCAACCTCCACATGGAAAGCCATAGGTATTTGAGTGGCTGCTTATTCACATAAATTGTTTGGATTGCTACTTGCTAAGCTAGCTGGTACGTAACATTATCCCAGTGCGGTAATTCATTCTCCTATTCTTGTTTGATGTAAGGGGTGGATTACTGTTCTGATGACAGACTACAATTTTAGTTGGCGATGCAGGTATTAGTGGATGTTGGGATGATTGTGATAATTATTGGTTTCTTACCTGCACTAGTTGTTGGATTGATATTTATCTTTTGTAATCGTGCGTTGGTACCGCACAATCCTTTACCTTTGCTACTGTTGTTTATATGTTTCCTATCATATTTTATCATGCTGGTTTTTTTTGCCCGTCCTTGAGCCTTCCTTTCTGGTACTTGCTCGATTGGCCTGACCAATCTTGGATTGTTCCTAGATTGCTAGTGACCGACCCTATGGATCTTCCAGACTTGACTTGAAGAATGTGCTTCAGTTCTGGACCATGCTAGGAACTATGGGAAGGTATACTCATTTATATATTATCCTATGTTGTAGACTTCCTGATTGTCATATGAGTATTTCCGGCTTTCTACATGATTCTTTCTTGCTTATTATTTTATTGCAATTGCCTGTGGATATGAGATCAAATTTAGCCATAGATTGTTTGTATGCTAGAATACCCAACAAGATGACAGTTATAATGACCGTATGACATCTTCGTACCTTATACGGTATAGCTGGCGTACGTCCATCCCCATATTCCAGTACTAGGGCGTGACCCAGCTTATCCCACAATGTCCTCGCATTCTCAATACTGGGAACATGATTATAACATTCTTGTCAACGAACTGCCTTATGTCCCCATGCACCTGTATATGCTCGAAATCTAGTCATCTTTGAATTTATCACAGGGCCTCTCGGAAGCAAATACCGACAGATGCAACTTCTTGACAAATAGCAAATCCTCCATCTTGCTCCTCCAGTAGTGATAATTGGTACACCGTTTAGGTTTACCATGCGCATCGCTTCGCATATATCTCTGCTTCCTAGTTTGACTGTCAACTCTTGACACTTCTCTGAACCCAAAGCTCTTATACCATTATGTTGGGAATGAAGAGCAAAAAATGTTCCCCCAAATCAGAGAGCCTTACGAGAGAAACCGAACAAAAGCACACAAACCAAAAATGCCAAATATAAATCGCAGACACAGAGATTTTTACGTGAAAAACCTAGATAGAAAAAATTACGGGACGATTGGAGTCCAACCCTAAAGAACCTCCACTAATGGAATAAAGAGAATACACCCTCTACAGCTCCTTCCGATCCAAACGGATTACCACAACTCACTTGAAAGAAGAAAATTTGATAGCGGACTCCAAAGAACAAGAGATGTAGAAAAGTTATTCGAAGAGATCTCTCATTCACAATAGTCTTCAATCCTTTCTCTCTCTCAAAATTGTAAAGCACTATTGCTTCTTTCTTACTTTTTTAAATATATTTTAGTGTAAGCAAACACCTAGTATATATAGCCTCAAACCCATAACTAATTGAGGTATTCTACTATATGTAGGAATACTTAATCTAAACCATTGTTGTATTCCTATTATATAGGAATACCTAATCCAACTCAATTGAGATATTCCTACTATATATAGAAATACCAAATCCAAATCCATTGTAATATTTCTATATATAGGATACCCAATCCGACTCCGGAAGATTTTCCATATAGGTTGAGAACCCCACCCACTCCAACAGTGATGATGAATATGAAACGTTAGTTCCATTAAAATTGTAGATAAGATTGAATTCAAATTATAGATTTAATTAGTTTACATTACTAATGTTGAATATGATAAGATTTTAAATTTTATACATTCAATTGGAATAAAAAATTAGTTCTTAATTTTATTGCAAAGGAGTGCATTGCGGAAGATACGAGAAAAACTAAATATAGAGTACCAATTGCCAAACTTAAGGTTCTAAAATAATGTGGCATAGCCTTCTTTTTCTTATGTATTGATATTTTAAAAGCAAGTGGAATAAGTTTGATTGGATGTTATTTTGCTACTTAAAATATTATCAACATCTTTTTAAAAAACTTCACATACAAAGCGTGTGCCCGACACTATATATATACATACATATATATATATCTATATATATATATTATATTATATATATATATATATATATATATATAACCAAACCCTTTCCATTTTTGATTGGATGTTATTTTGCTACTTAAATATTATCACATCTTTTTACAAAGCGTGTGCCACACTATATATATATACATACATATATATATTAATATATATATATATATTAATATATATATATATATATATATATATAACCAAACCCTTTCCATTTTATTCATTCAAGGCGCAAAATGTCGAAGCCTTTACAAGTAAGCGCAATAAGCGGAAGACAAAAAGAAAGAGAGACTCTCCTAGCAAAAAGATTAGGAGGCCAAAAGGTCCCAGAACTGTTGTCGGCCATGGTTGTAATTACGTTTGATCTTGAGACTCTGGCGAATGGCCTCACGGGTGAGCTGTTCGACCAAAAATAGGCAACCTTCGTATCTAGCTTTGTTGTGATTCTTCTTTAAGACCCACGTGATGGCGGCTGCAACGATCTGGTGGCAATGAGATGCATTGGCCCAGGTGGCCATATTATTGAAGCTCCCTCCGGCCATCGCCATGCCGCAGCGACGGGATAGGGTCGACCAGACGTTAGCCAAGAATTATCGTGGCAGAGTATGTGGTCTATCGTTTCCGGTTGTTTATCGGCACAACAAT
The DNA here is from genome assembly GCA_029216955.1 of Iris pallida. NCBI lineage: Eukaryota > Viridiplantae > Streptophyta > Magnoliopsida > Asparagales > Iridaceae > Iris > Iris pallida. The sequence continues at coordinate 31,643 of JANAVB010034958.1, read as the reverse complement.
GACAAGCAGACGCTAATCTAAAATCGATGGTAGTAAGGATGTCGTCAATGTGGAGTTTCTTGCGCACCAATCTCCACACCAGGAACGACCATTTCTTGTATACAGGGGTGCCAGAAAGGACCCAAGATCGGAGTTGGAGGCCCGTGGCCGCGAACGATTCTTCTGGCGGATGCAACTGTGAATACGCCGTTGGGGGTCTCTGACCACGAGGGCGCGTCATCATCCCTGCCTATCTTCAGGCCGGAGTTCCGAAGGGTTTTAGCGGCCTCTTCTCTAATCCAGTCCCGGATTCTGTGCCAATTCCAGTAGTCGACTTTGTCCCATAATTCTTTGATCTTACTGGTAGCTGGGGCGGCCGAAAGGCGTGGGATAAGATCAGCTCCAAACCACCTTCAAGAAATAGTGCTGATTCACCAGCACCCAGCTGAAGGCGAATCTTTGGTTCAGCAAGGGAGCGACCGATGTGTCTCCAAGTCGCCAAGGATCTGCTATTGCTAATAGCACTAGCCGGGTGGATGCGTTTGAAATACCTGGCTTTCATGAAGCGTGCCAGAGTATGCGGCTCACGCGAAGCTTCCAATACAGTTTCATGGAGAAAGCATCCACAATATGGTACAGTTGGACAAATCCCAGGCCCTCCTCATCAGTAGGCTTGGCCATGGAGCCCCAGCTGGCCCAGTGGTGTTTTTCTTTAGAATCATTTTGTCCCCATATGAAGTTGGCGAATAGATTCTCGATGGAGGAGAGGACTTCTTCGGGGGGAGCAAGCCGCGAGGGTGTAAATACGGATGGAGGAGAGCACATGGTTGATCAGTACTATTTTGCCACCTAGCAATAAGGTTGCGTTATGCCAACCATCAAGTTTTTCCTGATTTTGTCAATGATTCCTTCGAAAATGCCCGTGTTAGATTTGTCGTAGACCAACGGGTATTCGAGAGGAGGAAAGAAGGATAAGCGACAGAGAAGGAGGTGATGTTGGTGAGAGTGGCGGGTGTGCTCCCTGTTAGCATTGTGGTGGACATATATGACACTTTTTCTGGGATTGACTCGTTGGCAAGAGTAGCGAGCGTATCTTTGAGCACGTTGTGCACTACCTCCACTGACCCGACATCACCGGAGGAGAAAATGAGGATATCGTCCGCGTAGGCCAGGTGAGTGATGATCGGGCACCCGCTGACCGTATGGAAATGCTTGAAGTGTGGGGTCCTCGGCAACTTGTTAGGTTTCTACTCAGGGCTTCCGCGACGATAATAGAAATAGTTGATGAAAGCGGTCTCATTGCCTGACTCCCTGACTGAATTTGAAGAAGCTGTTTGCTTGCCCGTTGATCACTGCGGAGAACCATGAGTTGTTGATCGATCGTAAAACAACACTGATCCAGGTTTTTGAGAAAACCGAATGCTCTGATGACCCAGATCATGAACTTCCAATCGAGCCTGTCGTAAGCCTTCTCCATATCCAATTTAATAGCGATGTTCTCTGCTCTAGACGGTAATTTTATGCAAGTAATCATTTTCTGTGCTAGCATAATGTTCTCTTGGATGTTTCTGCCCCGAACAAAGCCGTACTGTTCCTCTGATATGATTTTGGGAAGGAGAACGTTCATGCGTGTGGCGATAATCTTGGAAATAATTTTGTTGGTGAAGGTACATAAACTGATGGGTCTGAAGTCTCAAAAAGTCTTCGGATTGTCCTGCTTAGGAATAAGTATCAAATTAGTACAGAAAATCGATCTAGGATACCTGGCTCCTTGGAAGAAGGCGGTCGCCGCTTCGTGTATGTCTATCTTGAAGATGTCCCAACACGTACGGAAGAATATGTCGTTGAATCCGTCCGGACCGGGGGCACTGTGGGCATTAAGCACCCAAACTGCTTCTTTTACCTCCTGCTCAGGGGGGTACTCCAGGTGAGTATTGTCCATGTCGGTGATGAGGAAGGGTATCTCTGCCAGGAAATCCGGGTCCCTCGTGACAGTTTCTTTAGAGAATAGTTGCGAGTAGAAGTTTTTCGTCGCCATTTGGGTACCTTGTTGGTCCTTGATAATGGTCCTGGTGTCATCGGCAATCTGATGAATGTTGAGCTTCTGTCTGTGACCCTTGACGCAAGCGTGGAAGTAACCAGTGTTTTTGTCCCCCTCACTGTCCCATTTGAGTTTGGTTTTTTGTTTCCAAAACTCAGTTTCGACTTTTAAGTAGAATTTGAGGATAGCTTTGGATAGGTTGAGGGCCGATCAAGTCGCTTGGGAGTTGTCTGTCAAAAATAGGGCTACTGCGTGGGTCACATCATCTTCGACAGTACGAACTGCTTGGAAAATATCTTCGAAAGCCTGCTTGCTCCATGCAGTAAGTGCTTTTCTAGTAGCCTTGAGTTTGTTGGCCACACGGATGAGGGGGTCGAGGGAGTCGGTCCTGGACCAAGCGTCCACCACAATCCTCAGGAATTGAGGGTGGTAGCACCAAAAGTCCTGGAAGCAGAAGCTTCTCTTGATCTGGTTTAAGTTGCGATTAATTTCGATGAGGAGGGGGCGTGATCGGACTCGGTGGCATTGAGGTGAGTGAGGTTAGACATGATGCTCATGTCTTTCCATTGGACATTGATGAGGGCTTGGTCGAGCCGAGAGTATTGTTTGCGGGTACTTTCCAGCATGTTACACCAGGTGAAAGTGTTGCCGGTGAAGTGAAGGGGAGTTAGGTGAGCGTTGAAGATGAAGTTATTGAAGTCTTACATGGCTGCCGGAGGAGGCTTGCCTCGTGTTTTCTCCCCTCTCATAGTGATAGCATTGAAGTCTCCAACACAAAGCCAGGGACGATAGGAGGTATTGGAGATAGTGTCCTAGAGGTCAATCCAGAGCTGGTTGCGCTCGTTAATGTTGCAGCTACCATGAACAGTAGAAAGCGGGACACGATTCGGGAGGGTAGGGTGTTCTACCTAGCACGAGAGAGCCTGCGAGGTATCGAGCATGATACTGATATTGACATCGGAGGAGTACAGAAGCTATATGTCGTGTCTGCCTGCAATAGCGGAGTAGAAACCCAGCTGCAGCTGAATCAATTTGAGTCTGTTAGGGGGATTTTGGGTTCTAGGATGATTAGGATGTCAATTTTGTGAGTTTTCTTGAGGCTAATTAGTCTCCTCAAGGTGGGTTTTTTAGCTAGGCCTCAAACATTCCAAGATAGGATGTTAGGCATTAGATTTGTTGGGGTGTTGGTGTTTAGAGAGTTTCGCGGCTGACCTGGTTGTCATAGCCGTAGACTCGATGGCTCCTTTGGTTTTCAGACTTTTGTTCGTTGATCGCATGACGGGGATCTGGTTCAGCTGTGAGGTTGGGGGGACTTCCTCTGCATGTGTTTCCTGTGATTGCTTTGTTTTAATTTCGAGGACAAAATTTTTTTAAAGTGGATAGATTTGTCACCCCCAGTTTTAGAAACAGGGATATTTTTATCATTTTATATTTTTAAATATTTTGAAATTTATTTTATTATTTATGATATTATTTTGCGGTTGAAATTTATTTTATTATTTATGATATTGTTTTGGGGTTATTTGAGTCGGGTTCGAATTTCAACTCAATCCGACTTGAAACGGGGACCCGGGGGGGTAGTTTGACTATAGTGGGACCCACACACTAGTTAGGTATGGCCCACATGATATTAATTTTAGTCCACATGATATTAATTTTAGTTAGTAGTTAGACTAATTATTTATGGATATGTTTAGTTTAATTAGAGACTTAAAACTAGACTAAATTGACCTCAACCTTTAACCCATTCCTAATTTAAATCAAATAGATTAGTGGAGGGCATTTTGGACATTCAAATAGGGGACACCTCACCCTTTTTGGGCAGCCACCTATGGGGGGGATAAGGAGTGAGTCACTCCTTCATTCATTTGTTTTCGTCCACTTTCTCTCTCTTGTTCTTCCCCAAATTAATTTAGAGATGAACCTCCATTGATTTCATCTCTAAATTAACCCTTTCTTCCACCAAATCTTCTTTATTTCTCCTCTACTCCATGGTTAGAGGGTGCTAGCCAAGTTTGGAAGGATTCGGAGCTTGTTCGTGTCCTTTTAGAATCTCTACGTGTCGGTATCGTGTCGGAAGGATTTTCCTTTGAATCTCTCTCCCGGAAGGTATAATCTCTCCTCTAATCCATCCCTAAATACATATAGAAATATTTTGAACCCATAGGAATGACCCCCATGGTTGTATCTCCATTTGTGTCCATTTCGTGTCCATTTGGAGGTCATAGGAGTGTCCTTTGTGTTGTGGTTGTGTCCATGTGGGAAAATCCCAAATTTGGACACACTATGTGTTGTTGTTATGTATGAATAAATTATTATGTGATGTGTTCTATAGTGTCTCATATATATATATTAGTGTAGAGAGTGAGTTCTTAATATATTATGTTATATACTTGTGTTTCTTTTGTCTCAAACTACCTAAATTCGTCATAATATTTATCCACGTTTTTAGTAGCAATAGCAATTTAGAAATGTCATAAATTTTAGCTTAAAACTTCGATTTATCTTCCATTTTTTACAAGAACCATATCGAAGTTAGCTTTCCAAATATATATTTTAATAAGCCAAATTCGTTCTGAAACTTTCTATAAAATTATTTGAGTGTCAGCTGTACGAAAGACGAACGCGTTTCGGTGTTTTTGTGATTCCGGGAGCTTCCGGACACGAAAATGCGATCCGCTTAAAGTTTCGGAAAGCTAACACAAAGATCTATAACATACTTTAATCCTAGAATTTAATGAATGCTTAATTTGTACAGTATTGATTTTAAGTAGAAGATTACTATACGATATATGCATTTTGTGTATCCTTGTATGTACAAATATGTATGTATGCATGTGTATATATATATATATGTGTGTGTGTTAAGAGAATGTAATATAATATAGAGTATGCATAAATGATATAATGTATGAAAGAATATAATGTATTCAAATATGTATGTATAGGTGCATGAATGAATGAATGAATGCAATGCAATGCATGAATGAATGGATGAAATGCAAGCATGTGGGTAATGCAAGGTCTTGAAACATGTAGGTAAGTATCCATACGTAAGTAAGTAACGTAATCAAGTATGAATGTATACTATATATGAATGCCAACATGATAGGAATGTATGATGCCATATTAGCACTTAGCACCATGTTCCTATGTTAAACTCCCTTCTACATGTTGCCAGTAACCCCAAGCATGAATACACATAAAACCTACTTACTGTTATAAGTAAACCCTTTGATGTATAAATAAACCCTTTTGTTATGATTAACACCCACACCCACACACATGCTAAACCTATGCTTTACATGTTATTTCTTCTATGTGACACAATGAACCCTTGCTAAATGTTATCCTTCTAACATAATACCCTCACACTTGAACACGTTGTACTGCTATGTACACATTGCCATATCTACATTCATGTATCACTCACTCCTTGTCTTTATGCACCTTGCTTGTAATAAAAATATATATGAATATATATGTAATGTGTGTTTGATAACTTATGTAGCTTTGTGATTTTGTGTGAGTGTTAGTCTAGGCTTGGTTAGGCCTAATAAGACTTGTTAGTCTAGGTTTAGACCTAGTACTGCCTAGTTAACCTAATTTGACTAGTACGGTTGACCAGAGTTGACCAAGAGTTGACTTTGACCTAGAATAACCTAGACTCATGTAGAATGCATAGTAGAGCTTTATTTTACCATTTTGGACTTGTTGTGACTTCTGCTGTTCTAAATAGGAGCCAGACACCTTTTCTCGGACAGTACATTTCCTTTGGACATTCAGATAGTAGGTAAGTACATTCTTTGATCATTTTATATCCTACTTAGAATTATTTTCCTGCTGTAAATTACTTTACTTGATACTGTCACGTTGGTCACACGGATTGGTACTATATGGATACCTTCTTGAGATGTTATCCTCAGGGAGCATTGGGTACTTCATGTTCTGTGCGTTTCACTTACATGGCGTATCACTATGCTTCATTGGTTCATTGATCACTTGTGACATGTACTCTCGTGATCACAGAGTCTCCTTGAATCTCCCATTATGGGCATTCCTAGAATCACCCATTTATGGGCATCCATGTATCACCCCTTGTGGGCCATTGCATGGAATCCTAACATAACCTGGCTGGATCCTTGTGTATTGATTGGGGGTACGGGAGAGTAGAAGTAGACATGTGAATAATACCCAAGTAGTATCTCATCAGAATCACTCCGTAGTATCTCATCAGAATATCCTATGCCATTTACATGTCTATATTGTACTCTGACTCACTAGCCACTGTTAGTTCTATATTGTATAGTAGATATTTCTATTACAGTTCTCTCTCTCTGTTACATACTATATTTTCTTCAGTACCTGTATCTTACTTTACTGTATGATTATATTTTCTAACCTGCTATGAACTGTTGAGATGTATTGTGCTCGCTCCTGTCCTGACTGGACCTGTTGATAAATTTTACAGATAGCCTGGAGGTTGCCTGCTAGCCTAGAGGAGACACAGTAGAGGTTATACAGATAGCTAGGGTTTTGCTTATAGCTTATTTTCAGTTGTCTTCATTTGTATTTATGGATTACTGTATTTGAGCTTTGAGATGTGTTTCTGGGTTTGTATATCTTAGACATTTAGACTTCTATCTGCGGTATCTCTTTTGGATTTTATGTTTTATCTATCTTTTATCATGCTCTACCTTAGATGTGATTGAGACAGTATCTGCTATGTCACCCCTAGTCGGGGAGTATAAACTGCTTAGCATTATATTGTTAGATGTTGTGACCTAGGACAGTGTTCTACCGTCGATACTGCGACGTAGGCTGGACGTACCCACTTCTCGTGTCCTTACTCTAGGGTGCGGGTCGTGACACGTTTTTAGTGGTGGCCCATGCAGGTAAAGTTTGTGTAGTGGTATTCGAACTCGAGTACCACTACAACCTGCAGTAGAATTAGGATATATTTTTGAAGGTACTCAATCACAGTTAGAATTTCTTGAGAGATTCCTGGGACGACCCTTGAGAACCTTATTTTAACTTCGATTTGAAAAACTCTTCTTCCCTTGATTTGATTTATCTTTACTTTCTGTTGTTGAACTTGATTTTGATGATGATTGTGGAGTTTTGAATCTTGATGTTAGCTGTTCAATTCGAGTTTGTATTTATTTGATTTGATGGATTATTGTTCAGTTTTGAATCTTGATGTTCGTTGATAAATTTGATTTTTGGGTATCCATTGTTGATTTAATTTAATTTTTGTCAAGATGAAATCATATGGGCTAGGTCATCTAAGTTATGAAATCTAGTCTTCTACAGTCACATTAGCCAGCATGGTGAGGACATATAGTCTGATTTTGGATATATTTCTCGGGTGTGGGAATTTAAGGTTTTCGCAACCAAGCTAGCGGCATCGCGAAAATGTTAAATACCACTATTCTAGAGGTATGTGCCTTAGTCGAGGACTCTGTGATTATCGTAGTCCTGCTTACTAGTATGACGAGGATTTAGAGTACCATGATTTTGGATAGACGCATATGATTATCAGATTGTACCTTAAATATTTTTGAACAAGTTTTCTCTACTTTTGTTCCAGTCCTTCAAAAAAAAATTATTTGTTTGTTTTGTTTTGCTTCTCATTATTTAACTTAGGAGTAGGTTTCTTTGTTTTTATAAACTCTTGTGTAACTTCTTGCTATGAGTTTCTTCTTAATACAATGAACCGATGATTTTGCTAGACCTTATCTTGTAATTGATATTATAGTTCTGCATTTCAAAATGGTTCCTTCTTTAAACAGATAAGCAAAACAGATTTTATCGTTATTACTTTCTTGCTATTATTCTTGTATTAAATAATAATAATAATAAAACTGTCTTGATTACGTCAATCACCTACTTTGCAATCTTGGTAGGAATTTAAATGTTGGTCTTGATGTAGAATTTGATTTTTATATTGGGACATGAGAATATATATAGTGGACACAGACTCTTTGCCTGACACGTATGCATGCTACACTTTGATTTCGAACCTATCTAAATACATATTAATATGTTGTTGATGTTTAAATTTTTAAAACTCCAATATTTCTGATACAGTACAGTAACAGAGACTGGTCCTCTGCACTTCCAGTTAAAATTTGTAATTCAAATATAAATTTCATGTTATTAGTTATGTTTACATCACTACACATGTATGTTATACATAGGGTTTCAATTCAAAAAAAAATTGGTTGAGTTTTGTGTTTGAATTTGTCAAATCTAAGACTGTGTGCATATTAACCCTTAATACTGGATTCCAAATGTTTAGTTCAATTTGTTGTTTTATTTTTTTTAAAAAATATAATATTTTGGAGCTATGTACATTGTTGTATGTAGGGATATGATGTTAGGTTTATACTCTTACATGTTAGGTTGTGATAAACATTGGGTTGGTTAATATTATACTGGTTTAAATGTTCGCTTATTTCAGATTCTTGTATGTAAATGCTGAACTAAAACTGGGTCTAACCTTTCATTACTAAAGCTATAACCCTGTATAGTGACACCCACACTCTAACATAGTATACACTGCCATGTAACCTAACCCTTTCTCTCTATGTTATGTTCATATATCTATATAGATATATATATAGTTCATGCATACATATTATAATGTATATAAATACATAACTAAATCTCTACCTCTTTATATATACATATATACATGGTTAGCCATGCATATTATGAGCAAATGAGTTGTGTATTGTAGATTATTTAACCAATATGCCATGATTAGTGTAACTTGATAGTTATTGTTTGAAACCCAAATCCTCCTATGCACTTTCAAGTATATTTCACATACACACACGCCTATTATCTAACCATATGAACATCTCCACATACACCCATACACACACGAACTACATAATTTGTACATAATACTAGCTTTTTCCTCTCTAACGCTATATATATAAATATATTGTGATTGGATTTCCATGCAATTGGCTTTCATTCTTTAACTTTTGATTTTGATTTTCTTGAATAGTACCCCTTATTAGATAAATGGTAGTTAATTTTATTTTATTTTGATAAGTACCAGTTTTCATATAGGATGGTAGACTGCCTTACAGTCTTGATGATTGTTATTTATGTATCTTTTCTAGTTTAGCACCCTAGATTGCTTGTGTGTTTTGATACCCTATGACCGTTTTAGTTTAGCATGACTAGTATACCTAGATGAGACTTTCACTACCACCGTATGCCATGACCCTGTATGTTATCCTTTTAAATTGTATGATTGTTTAAGTTCTGAGACTTTGATTGTGGGGGGTTTGACCTAGAAGGAGTATGAACATTTTAATTTCGATGACGAAATTTTTCTAAGGTGGGTAGACTTGTAACACCCAGTTTTCTAAAATGAGGGTAATTTTAAAATTTTGTAATTTTAATCATTTATTGATTTGACATTTAAATCGTGATATGATTTTTTGTATTTTTTGAATCATTTTAAAACTATTTAAAATCATGACTTATGATTTTGATGTTTTGCTAATGAAACCCTAGAGACTGTTTGATCTAGAGCCTAACCATGTGATTAGGATGTTTTAATGTCATTTCTAGCCTAAGGATATTTTGCATTTGACCTCTTTGAATTATTTTGATATTTATTGCGTTGGTGATTGTTGATTTTGACCTTTGATAGGTATGATTTTGTGATGATTTTGTGTCCGTAGCGGACACGTATCAGTTTTTATTTACAAATGTTTGATGTGCCTCAAAGAGATTTTTTTATTGCTGATTTTTTTTTTTGAAAAGTATTTGAATGAGATTATTTTCTGCATGTGTTTCCTGTGATTGCTTTGCTTTAATTTCGAGGACGAAATTTTTTTAAGGTGGATAGATTTGTCACCCCCAGTTTTTAGAAACGGGAATATTTTTATCATTTTATATTTTTAAATATTTTGAAATTTATTTTATTATTTATGATATTATTTTGCGGTTGAAATTTATTTTATTATTTATGATATTATTTTGGGGTTATTTGAGTCGGGTTCGAATTTCAACTCAATCCGACTTGAAACGGAGACCCGGGGGGGTAGTTTGACTCTAGTGGGACCACACACTAGTTAGGCATGGCCCACATGATATTAATTTTATTCCACATGATATTAATTTTAGTTAGTAGTTAGACTAATTATTTTGGATAGGTTTAGTTTAATTAGAGACTTAAAACTAGACTAAATTGACCTCAACCTTTAACCCATTCCTAATTTAAATCAAATAGATTAGTGGAGGGCATTTTGGACATTCAAATAGGGGACACCTCACCCTTTTTGGGCATCCACCTATGGGGGGGATAAGGAGTGAGTCACTCCTTCATTCATTTGTTTTCGTCCACTTTCTCTCTTGTTCTTTCCCAAATTAATTTAGAGATGAACCTCCATTGATTTCATCTCTAAATCAACCCTTTCTTCCACCAAATCTTCTTCATTTCTCCTCTACTCCATGGTTAGAGGGTGCTATCCAAGTTTGGAAGGATTCGGAGCTCGTTCGTGTCCTTTTAGAATCTCTACGCACTACAAGAAAATAGGGCTTTGCCAACGTTTTTTTGTCCGACGTTTATGGTAAAGTTGGCTTATGCATGATACAACGACGTTCTACAATAAATGTTGAAAACTACCAACGTTTGCTTTTAAACGTCAAGGATTACCGACGTTTGTTTCTCGACGTTTATGTTCAAGTCGGCTTAAGTAAGCAAATACCGACATTTTTCAATAAACGCTGACAAAATATTGACTTTTCGACGTTTTTTCTTAAACGTCGAAAAATTAACCAACGTTTTATAAAAAACGTAGAATCGAAACCATTGGATCTATATTTTCCTTGCCCTCTAAAATTTTTCCTTTCCCTCCTAAACCCTTTAATTTTCACCATTTAAATGTAAATCTTCTCTCTTCTGTATCACTTGTTTTTCAAGTGATATAGGTGTTGTTGAATCAAAAGTTTCTGCATATGTTCATTTCCATCCCGACTCTCTCTGAGCCCTAGATTTTTCCTTTACCTTTTCGTTCTCTCTATCCCCTCAGATCCACCCAACCACCACCAGATCCTGACATCCTAACCCTAATTTTCTTTTCTCCTCCAACAATGGGGGAAGCATTGGATATGGCACGGCCGAAGGACAGGAAGGAGCGATGGGCCGACGTCGAGCGCCTCCACTACTTCCTCGAGTCCTCCACCAGGGCCCTCGGTTCCTTCGAGGTCAACTCCCTCGTCAACGCCTCCATGGATCTCCATAGGGATGCTATCTTCTGGGTCTCCGAAGGGCGCTGAGGCGCTCTTCATCGTGCTCTCAGGTGAGCACCTCAACACTTTGATGGCCTGGTCCCCGTGGTCGTTGAGAGGCTCGGGACGGGAAGCAGCCTGTTAGGGCCGCCGTAAGCTTCTCTTCACTCTTATAGAGGTTCGAACGAAGAACCATAACCATATATTTTTGAATAATTTATTTAACTTTGATACTGGATATTATAGTTTTGGAATTTAGAGCTTTTAGAAGATTGTTGATTATTGAAAGCCCTCAAATTGGAAAATTTGTCAATCTTTAGGTTTCCGCATCCCAACTAATGCAAGATGGAGGAAAATGAGTTGAATTTCGAGTGATAACAGAGGTTTTGGGGCGCTTGACCTCTTTTCTTCTAGTTTATAACTATAGGTAGGTGTTGGGATCCTTGATACCCTAAAACTAGCACTTATTTCATAATATTCTTGAAACTTTTAACATTTTACTGAGAAAGCCTCATTTTTGTAATCTATTCACCAAGACATGGAAACAATAAGCTTGTAGCATGTACCAATAATTTGATTCAAATTTGAATTTATGAGCAGTGGATTATTGTACACCCATGTTCACACTACTCTTAGATTTTGCACAATTATATGCAGTAAGAAATTTCTGCTGCATTCCTGGAGTTACTTTAACTACTTTTTCTCTCTCCAAAATTGTATGAACTTATCATTTGACTTTGACATCAACAGGTTCCCACACATAGGTCTTGACGTTGTAAAGTTTATAGGTATTTTAATTGAATAATATCATAATGTTTTAGGGATTAACATTCTTTAGTGTTGCTTTGGCTTCGGCTCATAATATTTCATTTGAGTCTTTTGATAATCTACTCTATGGACTAATATTTGGAACTGTTCTGCATACTTATTCAGGTGGGCTTCTTGTTCTTAATTCCAAGGGAAGGCACATGACTGACATCACAGGAGTAGCATATTATTAGTCACTGTTTTATTTTGTCACTTGTTTTACCACTTAGTCGGTCAAGGAAAAGTAAACTTACAAAAGACTATATGAAATACAATTTGCTTCCATTTTTCTCCTGGAAGCATTTAACAATCAAATTGATGATTCAACCATTTCACATGTCAGTAGTACATATAAACATGACCTTTGTACTAATGGTCATTAGTATATGCAAGTTTGTTTTTCTATATTTTTTTGTGTCATCAATGAACTTTGTATTACACTTTTTGTGTCAGTCGTACAAGAAGCAAGGCCTCTTCTGGATGTCAGAACTGGAGAAGGAAACTAATGTCGAAGAAGCACGATGACTCTTCTTCCATGTTGGGCATCTTACCATATTGGCAACACGTATGAAAACTATATGCACTTACCTTATCCAATTGTCCTTATAATCTTTAAGAAGAACATGGTTGTATAGAGGGATATGTTTTTTGTCAGTAGTATAGAGGAAATGGACATTAAAAGAGTTAAATGGAAGAAAGTAGTATAGAGGATGATTAAACCGTATCATCCTCCTCGAGGTCGACTCCCTCCGTAGTCGCATCCCCTGCCCTGACATCCTCCTGAAAAATGGAGTTCCTCATCTGCCTCATCTACGTCGAGATGCTCGGCCACGATGCCTCCTTCAGGTACATCCATGCCATAAAGATGGCTCACGATGCTGCCCTCCCCCTCAAGCGGACGGGGATGTCCGGGATTAGAGAAGACACATCAACAAATATCGTCCAGAAGATTTGTACCTCTCTTTTCATTTAGCAAGGAATTTGTTTTCATATTTCTTGTCATATACATTGCCAATTGCCAGTTATGTACAACATACAACCTCTGTCAATTACTCGTATTTATTGTTTTCTCTATAATCTCTGTGGCAGCCCCCTGTGGATTGGTGTGCCATTAAGGGTTTGATTGAATAGGATCAGGGTAAATTTTTAGAAGAAAAGTGTCTAGACTGTACTCATTCAATTAATTAGTCTATTATTGTACTCTTCAATTTTTATAGACACCAAGTCAACCATTCATGTCAAGGTATATTTACATGGAGACCTATACAGACAGTTTATGTTGACTTGATTTTGGATAGTTGTTATGCCTGCGACTATGAAAGTGTGTACACTTGTACATGCTCACAAATCAATTAGCACTTAATGGTGTGCTTGGCAAAGTGAATTTGTAGAAACAAGTTTGTCTGGTCATTAGGATGTGGGAACCTCATCCTATATACCTAAGTTTTAGAAGATTTTTTGTTGAGATGTATTTTAGCTTATTTGGTCATTACAGAGGAACTTCATCAATCACTCCTTTGTCCAACTTGTTTGACTTGAAACATGGATTGACCATAGATGCAACAAACATGTGAATTTTCTACAGTACAAGTGTAATACAGCACAATCAAATGAGTCGTATATTTTCCTGTGATGTAGGTGGATGCAGTGGTCTACTTGGTCGATGTTGTCGACAAGGAGATATTTGCAGAATCCAAGAAGGAGCTGGACTTATTGTACTTTGTTCTTGCACAATAATTAAAACCAGGTACGAGAACCTTGGAGTTTGCTTGCTTGCTCTGGAGTGAGCATTGCAGAGAAACCTTGAAAGCACTTGCTATAGTGGTGGATTGCTATATTTGCAGCTTCATCCTCACCGAAACATTAATTAAACGAATCTAAGCTCGCCTGCACCAGTTGCTTAAGCTATTGTTTCCTATCAGTCTAACCAGAACCTGCCTTACCTTCCTGTGACAGAAGCAAGCATAGCTTGGTTTGCAGAGATGGCAATATCCGAGCTAGGATGTGAGTGCTCACCCATATACTACATAATGCTACAAATAGTACAAAACTTGGTAAGCCAAACATCATAATTCAAATGATTGACTTGTGTAACAAATCATAGTTGAAGAAGGCTGTAATATTCATGTCACTCTAATGTAATTGATTTTATCAGATGTCTATAGGCGATTCGAGTAGAGAATAGGAATTGAAGACAGAAGGAATTATTCTCTAGCTTTATTTTGTGTTTCCACTGTAATATTGTCTCTATTTATTTATCATATCAGGGGTTACCAGGGGCTGATCTTCTCTGATTTGTCAACTTTATTTTGGTTGTCGGACAATATTTTAATATCGATGTTGGCATACGAAATATCAACGTCTTAGGCCAAATTTAGATTTTTCTAAACATATGCACAATGCAACTATAGATTGTTATACTATTGTGTCATGATTCAGTGGACTGATGGCCTATACTGGTCCATTTTGTACTTGTAGTTTCTTCTATTTCATCACCGTGTCAAATATAGATTGGATTTTTTTGAACTTGGGACATGGACCAAGTTGCATTCTATGTCATGGACACAATTTGCAATCAAAATTGCTCTACTGGTGTTTGGAATATGAAACCAGCACCTGGACCATAGAATGGATGGCTTTTGAAAATTATTTGCTTGCTCCTTCAGTTGTTTGTTTGCTATGCAATCTCAGTTTTCTGCAAATTTTGTGTCTATGGGCTAAAGATGAGATAAGGTATCTTAAGAGTTTCGACTCTAATGTTGAGGTTTTATATAGCTATCACGAGACGAGGAATGTTTCATAGATTGCTGAGGGGATTTTTGATTACTACTATCATTCACTCATCTTCTAAATTAATATTTGGTTGTAGACATGTTTGTCGCTACAATGGTTTTGATGAAGGGTTTTATTGTTACAATTGTATATTGTATAATCCTCATCTTCTTTGTTGGTATTTGGAAATAGTTTTTCAGGCACCAATCTAATCTTGAGCCCTACGTATGGATACATGTCCAAGTTGTTGTCCACTTTTTACTTCTTTCTTAAAAATGTTTTTTTTAGGTTTCCATGTATACCTTTGATTTTGCATTTCACAAGTTGTGTCAAGCTTTTTGAAAGAAAATTTGGACATTGATGTTTCTAGTCTTACATTGGATTTATCTTAGAATGAGTTCAAGTTGGTTTCACATGGCCAAACAATCATAACTCCTACTTGACTTCACCTTGTTTGATATTAAAAATGGGGAAGTGCTGTATTGATTCTATCATTTACTTGACTTCACCTTGTTTGATATTGTCTGCAGTGGTCATGTGGATCAAGCTATCTTGAGTTATAAATGAGCATTGCTTCTTCGTCCTGATTTTCTAGAAGCAACTTGTAATCTTCTACACACTTTACAGGTAAACTCAGAGCAATGATTTCATGACTGTTTCTGGTGTATCAATCTACTTTATTTTTGTGTTATCCTCTCTATAGGAAGAAGCTTATATTATTGGATAGGATATTATGGTTTCCTGGTATACAAGGGTATATCAAATGCAAATTGAGGTATTCTGGGTAATGTACCTCTTGCAAATACAGTATTGGCTGCTTATATTGCAGGTGAGTAGGGCTATTAATGTGAGTCTTGATTGAAAAACTGTCATCGACCAAAGATAACCATCTTAAACTTTAGTCTTTTTTATTACTTTCTGATGGTTCAATAATATTCTAGAATTAAGTGCCTTATCTATTTAATTAAGTGCTTCAGGTTTGTCTAGATAAATAATTAGAGGACAACCAAGGAAAAAAGAAATTGGAATCAACTTAAAGGCACTGTTAAGATATGTTTTTAAATCTTATATGTATCAATTTTCTTCCAGTTTGTCTGTGACTGGGAAGATTGCGAGAACAAGTTTGCTGAAGTTGAGGGGACCATTAAAAGATAGTTAAAGGTTTTATATTGTGTTTCATCTTTTTCTTATTGCTACTTTTAACAGTAATTATCGATTATATACTAATGCGATCTATTTTTTCAGCTGTCAGTTCTTACAAGTGTGCAATCATTCCATGTTATAGCATACCCCACAGATACTATGCTTGCATTAGAAATCAGGTTGCCATTCTGAACATTGAGCAAGGGACATGTACTTTTGTATATGATATATCCTATAATTTATGAATGTGTTCTGATGGCCTTTTTTTGCCGCAAATATGCAACACATTGCATGGTTATCGCTTCTCGTTTTCGGCTTCCTTCACTTACTCGTCCCCTTCCTCTTTCTGTTAAGAGTGAGGGTGGAAATACATGACTGAAGATTGGTAGGTTTTTATCATGCTGCAGATTTTGTTTTGTTTAATATTCATTTAACTGTTGGTGGTGTTGCAGTTATGCGAGTAGTGACTTCGATAACCACCCTCTATCACATCATATGGGTTCGGTATTTGGAATACACGATCGAAAAAATGTTGAGGTTGTATATGAGCTAATTTTCTTGATAGTGATAGTCTATGTAGTTTTCATCTCATACCCATTTGAAATTAGTAACTTACTCTACAGGTTTTTTGTTATGCTTTGAGTCAAAATGATGGCATTGAATGGAGGCTACGAATTCAGTTTGAAGCTGAGCACTTCATTGATGTGTCCTCAATGTCTTCTGACGTGATTGCTCGATTGATCAATGAGGATAAAATACAGATTTTAGTCAACCTTAAATGGTTATACTAAGGTATCTTCTAGCCTCGTTTGTCTTTCCTGTACAAATTGTATAATGATATGCAAATATATGTCAAGCCAGATTCTGTTTCTAATTTTGATTTGAGTAGTCTAGAATACCTACACATTTGTATAGACTTCATAAAGCTTATCGAATTATTTGTTACTTGTAATTGTGACAGGTCCCCTTCTTTATTTAAAGTTTGAAAAATGTGTACAGGTCCTTCGTTGCTGACTACCCCATTATATCCATAGAAGATCCTTTTGACCAGGATTGTTGGACCTCCTATGCTAAGATGATGAGGAGATTTGACAAGTGCAAATTTCTGGTCACTAATCCACGGTAAATATTGGCTAGGAAGATTATTAAGAATAAAATAAAATCATTGCAAAATCATACTGATTTTACCTCATATCTGTTTTAATGTTTTAGAGGGTTGCCAAGGCAATAAACGAGAAGACTTGCATTGCTCTTCTCCTGAAGTAATAATTATTTTATATTTCTGACGGGTTTTGCCAAATGCATTTACTTGAGTATCGACATGTTTCTTTGCCACAACGATTTTTAAGATATTAGCATATTTCTCATGCCTGATGGTTCTATTCTAACATTTTTCAATGTCGAACATGTGAATCAAATAGGATCTGTCACAGAAAGTATTGAAGCTGTGAAGATGTCTAAATGTGCTGGGTGGGGTGTAACGACGAGTCACAGAAGGTAGGCATATTTTACTTTTAATCTAATTATCTAAGGTTATAGTAGGCTCCAGTTATTCACAATGTTTGAAATATTTAATTACAAACTAACTTCGGTGCTTGCGGTTTGCAGTGGTGAAACTGAGGACATATTCATTGCTGATTTTGCAGTTGGTCTGTCAACGGTATAGTGGTTCGCCGGACAAAACTGTGTGGGTACAATATTCTACTTTTTCCACATATGTATCAACATCTTTGTGAGTTTCTGAAACTGAAACCTTCATCTACATGAACAGGTTTGGACTGTTCGAGGCAAAATATCTCATGTGTAGAAGTTCACACTATGAGAGATCAAGTTCATAACCTAAATGTTGCAAACTTGACAGTATAGTAAAATGTTGTATTCTGACTTATTGTATCTTGTTAAACTTGGTTGTATAGTAAAAATATGCACATGTGCATGGCAACTATATTCAATTTATTATTTTTTTAAATGGTTTTACCTATACCAACGTTTTTGTTAAAATGTTGCAAAATTGTTTGGAAAAGGTTGGGAAAGCAAATCCAACCTTTTTCTAAAAGGTTGGGAAAGCATTTAGGTTTCCTACATTTTTGGTAAAACGTTAGAAATTTGTTACCAATTGTTGCACAATTCTCGACATTTATTAAACGTTGGCTTTACCTATGCCGACGTTTCTCGAAACGTCGTAAATTGCCAACTAGATATAATCTCTCTCCCGGAAGGTATAATCTCTCCTCTAATCCATCCCTACATACATATAAAAATATTTTGAACCCATAGGAATGACCCCCATGGTTGTATCTCCATTTGTGTCTATTTCGTGTCCATTTGGAGGTCATAGGAGTGTCCTTTGTGTTGTGGTTGTCTCCTTAAATCTTCCATTTATGGGCATTCCTAGAATCACCCATTTATGGGCATCCATGTATCACCCCTTGTGGGCTATTGCATGGAATCATAACATAACCTGGCTGGATCCTTGTGTATTGATTGGGGGTACGGGGGAGTAGAAGTAGACATGTGAATAATACCAAAGTAGTATCTCATCAGAATCGCTTCGTAGTGTTTCATCAGAATCTCCTATGCCATTTACATGTCTATATTGTACTCTGACTCACTAGCCACTATTATTTCTCTATTGTATAGTAGATATTTCTATTACAGTTCTCTCTATCTGTTTACATACTGTATTTTCTTCAGTACCTGTATCTTACTTTACTTCATGATTATATTTTCTAACCTGCTATGAACTGTTGAGATGTATTGTGCTCGCTCCTGTCCTGACTGGACCTGTTGATAAATTTTACAAATAGCCTGGAGGCTGCCTGCTAGCCTAGAGGAGACACAGTAGAGGTTGTAGAGATAGCTAGGGTTTTGCTTATATCTTATTTTCAGTTGTCTTGAGTTGTATTTATGGATTACTGTATTTGAGCTTTGAGATGTGTTTCTGGGTTTGTGTATCTTAGACACTTAGACTTCTATCTGCGGTATCTCTTTTGGATTTCATGTTTTATCTATTTTATCATGCTCTACCTTAGATGTGATTGAGACTGTATCTGCTATGTCACCCACATTCGAGGAGTATAAACTGCTTAGCATTATATTGTTAGATGTTGTGACCTAGGACAGCGTTCTACTGCCGACACTGCGGCGTAGGCTGGACGTACCCACTTCTCGTGCCCTTACTCTAGGGTGTGGGTCGTGACATTGGGTCTAGAGGAGCTACTCTGTAGTCAGATGTTAGGCTCCATTTGGCGATTTTCTCCTAGACTCGAGCTAGCTTGGGACAACCTGAGGGGAACCATAACACAATGGTGGACGAGAACCGCTCGTAAAGCAACGCCAGGTATGAGGGGGAGAATGGTACCGATAAAGCCTGCCCGTCAGCTGGGATAGGGTAGACGATCTAGGGAAAAGGACATCAGGGAGGATACGTTTTTTCTGGGCAATCTGGTCCGGGCGGACCATGTCAGCGAACGAGGTGTAGCCCACCTGGGGGATCCCTTGAGGGTGGGGAGGGAGCTCTCCGTGAGGAGGCCAGCTAAAGGAGGCTACTAGAGAGGGCACAACGAAAGCCGGGGAGCAGGGCGACCAGGATACTCAAGAGGAGGAGGAGGCGAAGGTGCATGGGAGGCACAAGGGAGGTGAGGGCGCATAGGAGGCGCAGGGGGTGGAGCTATGCTCGAGACGGAGGGGGCAAAGAGGGGGGCGCATAGCAGGCGTCGCTGGAGGAGCTCAGGAGGCACATGGGGGGCACAACCGAGGGCACATAGGGGGAAGCTCAGAGGGGGGAGCTCCGAAGGAGGGGCAAAGAAGCAGGTGCATAGGGGAGCCTGCACGGAGGGGGGCTCGGGAGGAGCAGGAGACGAGGGGCACAGTGATGCAGGCGCATAGGGTGACAAAGAAGGGGACCCACGAAGGGCGGCGCATGAGAAGGCGCCAGAGATAGGGCGAATGCGCCCGAGGGTGGCACACGGCCAGGCGCAATGCTAGACAGCGTCGGCGCCCGAGAGGAAGGGGCACAAGGGCGGGAAAATGATGTTTTTGAAATTAAAACTAGAATTGGGGGGGAAGAACGAGGGAGTGAGGGCGAGAAGGGCTGAAAGAAGGGGGGCGGTGACGGGTCGAAAATGGGAGAAGGGGACGGGGGGGAGGAAAGGCGGAGGGGGGGGAGGGTGGGCCGACGATTGGCGTGGCCAAGACAACAGAGCTACCACGACCACGCTGCAAGGGGGCCGACTCCTACTAGTAGGAGTTGGTCCGGCGTCCAGGGAGGAGCGTCGGGCGCCCCGCGTGGGGGGACGGAGGCCCGGGGAGCCGCGCCATGCGATGGAGAAAGGGAGAGGAAAAGCAGAGGAAAGGGGGGCGGCGGACAGGGGTGGGCAACGGCGGGGGCGACCGAGGAGGGAGCGGAGGTGGATCGTTGGGAGGGGCCCGACTAACGCCGGCTGGCGTTCCCCCACGGGGGACCGCAGGAGAGGGGACAGGAGGAAGGAGAGAGGGGGTGAGAGGTGCTGCCATTTATATATTATATATATATATATATATATATATATATATAATATATATATATATATGGGTTCGGATAGGGAGCCTCTTCCGCAAAGCCTCGAGGGATCCCCGTCGCCCTCGACTAGAGGACGTGCATGCGGGCCCTACGCGGGTCCCCCGATCCGATGTTGCAAGGGGGCTGGGCTTTGACGCGGCTCCGCGGGCGGCGCTTAGGGGATGCAGGGCTCTGGTAGGGTCCCGCAGACGGACTTTATATATATATATATATACAACTATTTATTTATTATTATTTTGAACAATAATTATATTATAGACTCCTGGTCCGAAGGACCGCACCCATACTTGTATCTCGGTACATCAGGCTTGACCAGAAGGCCCGCACCAGCATTTGTATCTCACTGCGTCTGGCCCGCACTCACATTTATTTCTCCACATGGAATTAAACGTGCTTCTCTCGTTGCTCTAACCTGCAACCTCTTTGGAGGATGTGCCTCACTCTAACCACTTGAACTAGAGGTCATTGAATATATATTTATATTATTATTATTGTTGTTATTATTATATTATATTAATATATATTATATATTATATAAAGGCTATGGTTTCCCCGAGCTCCCCCTCCCTCCTTCCTTCCGCCTCTTCGATATGGATCCTCCCTGCCGCTCCTAGACGCCTGCCGTAAGCTCCATCTCCCCCACCTCCCTCATGCCCCGCCCTCCGCCTTCACATCCGCCAAGCTGGCTTGTAGCCGCTGCGGCGGCTCAGGGCTGTCAGATCGAAGCTTATTCCCGCGGTCGTCGGCGGCATCCGAGGCGCGCCCGGCTGGGCCATCGTCACCCTCCCCCTTGCTTTTCGGTGCTCAACTAACGCCTCTCCCGGCCCTCCGGCCCCGTCGTCCGGGTGGAAAGCAGCTCAGATCCAGCTAGTGGAGCACAGCAGCACGGTCGCGGCCTCCGCCCCCGCCGGCGTCCATCTTCTTCGCCCCAGCTGCAGGTCCGGCCTTCGCCCCAGCTGCGGGTCCGGCGACCACCGCCCGGAGCAGGAGCCCTCAGCTTTTCCTTAGGCCCCTCCCCGCTCTCCTCAAGCTAGGCACAGTTTTCAAATTCCCTACAGTCTGCGGGAGCAGTAGGGCACGTAGCCCCCTCGAGCAGCGGCCCCGTATTGGGGGACGTCCCAGTTCCTGGCGCAGCCGGTTGGACTCGAGCGTCCCGACTTGCGTCCATCTCGTGTAGGTCTCCATGAGGCGTAGTTCAGACGCCCTTTCCACTCAAGCTGCGGGTTCGGGGGGCCACGTGTCCCCTTCGGGTCATGGCTCCGCATTGGAGGGCGATACTGACCTTGGCACAGTCCAACTTTTGGCTACGGGTGTCCCGACTTGCGCTCCTCAGGCGCAGGTCTCCCGTGTGCGCTCTCCTGGCGCACTTTCCAATAGCCATTTGTCGCAACCCAGGGACTGTCCCTCTAGCCTCATGGCACAACCTGGGGATTCTTTTCCTAGCCTCATGGCAAATTAGGGATTCTCCCCCTTGCCTCTTGGCGCAACTTGGGGATTCCTTCCCTAGCCTCTTGGCACATCCTGGGCCCTTTCCCCTGTATATTAGCACAACATGGGACCCTAGCCGGGAGAGCACAACCCGGGGCCTTCCTCAGGTTGGCGCAACCTGGAGCCATTCCCAGCCCGGACCCAACCCGGCACAGCTTTCCCAGGTTGGCGCATCCTAGAGCCCTCCCCAATGCCCCTTCAACGCTTCTAGAGTTGCCCCTTACCCCCTCTACTACGTGGTTCCAGGAGTCGCTACCCGCCGACCTTCATCCTTCCCCTCCACCCAAACTCCGAGGTCCCACTCGGCGACTCCTTCCCGGACATCCCCTGCTCTTACGTCGAGGCCTTACGGCCAGATCGGGGGAGGCGATTTCCATCGTCGACGGTGGAGATCCTGCTTCCAGACATAGAGTTCCCGCCTCCATCCGACGCGATCCCATCCGGGTCCCCTTCGCTGTGTCGGATATCTCTTGCATATCCTCCTCATTCTCTAAGTCGTTTGTGCTCAAATTCAGATCTGAATGCCTGAAGATCTCCATTGCCATGGAAGCCATCGCCAAGTGGGGCCTCTCTACAGCCTACCGGGTCGCTCCGTTCGATCCCAAACATATGCTCTTAACCTCTCATCCGAATAGGACTATGCTATAGTCTGGGCCAAGGGCACCGCCAGAATGGGCACGCAGATTGCTAAAGTGGTCAAATGGTCCCCCGAATTCAACCCAAAAATTGACTCAACCATCA
This sequence comes from Iris pallida, assembly GCA_029216955.1. Classification (NCBI taxonomy): domain Eukaryota; kingdom Viridiplantae; phylum Streptophyta; class Magnoliopsida; order Asparagales; family Iridaceae; genus Iris; species Iris pallida. The sequence continues at coordinate 8,853 of JANAVB010034958.1, read as the reverse complement.
TTTATACATGGATCACCCTACACAAGCTCCCCCTGGTCTACTTCCCTGCTGCTGCACTCAAATGGATTGCCAACTCCTTTGGGACCCTGGTAGCCATCTTTGAAAAAACTCGCAACCTCTCTAAGTGCAACTACACGAAAGATGTGTGGAGTAAGACCTCGCGGACGACCCCCCCAAACTCATAGAGATCGAGCTCGGAGATCAAACTCATAGCCAACCGCTAGTTTACGACAACAATATCATCTTTTGTAAACACTACCAGATGAGCGGACACCTAATCCAGCACTGCTTTCGTGCTCACCCTGAAATAAAGAAGACAATCCCGTGCACCCCATGCGTGTCGACTGCTCTTAAAGACCTCGCCATTATCATCCACAGATTAAATCCTGACCCCCTCCCTCAGATTGAAGGTCAGACACGCACCCACCCTCATACGACCGCCACGACCAACTCCGCAATCGTCCCTCTCACTCCTTCTATCCTCTCCCTCCTTAATTCGTTTGAACTCCTCTCAGTTACCACTTTCGATGACGCCCACAATGACTCCAGCGAGCCCCCTTCTACCACCACAGGCCAACATGATTCCTCCAAGACCAGCGATCTCACACACCACCCAAGCACTGAAATTGCCCTCATTACCCAACCCCCCCCAACCCACCTGAGATCACCATACCACACCCCCGCGAGGCCTCTCACTCCACCCAACTACCCGTCAACCGCTCTCAATAACCTGGAGAGGACTCATCGGTGAGCAGCTCTGAGCAGTTCGAGGAACCCCGGTATCCCGATACTGACCCCAAGCGCCCTTCATCCAACCCGACCATCCCTGGTGTAAAACCCGTAAATTTCTACTATTTTTAATTTATTAAATTTGGTACTGGTTTAATTTTTTATTTTTTTGTATTGTACGTCACATAGTCGTATTGTACTTCGTACGCGAAAGTTCGTTTTTCGAATTTGCTCGACGAGTGCGAATATGTGTAAGCGTACATATTTTAGAAAAATATTTTCGATCTTTTTAGTTTTATTTCAAAATAATATACATAAAAATTATTTTGTTATCATACCCAAGCTTCCAATTATTATTTTTTTTATTATTTATAAAAAGTCTTCGTGAAAATAGTTATTAATAATAAATAATATTATTCCCGTATACATATATAATTCATAAAGATTTATTAAGTTTATATTGTAAATAATGTATTTTCGAAATTAATTATTATAGTATTTTTGGAAAACGCATTTTGAAATATTTATGACAATTTAAATCTTGATTTGATTTATGGATATATTTTAAATAGTAAAGTAATATCTATATTTGGAGTTTGAGTTATCTTAATTGATTTTAAAATAAAGGATAGAATTTAAATTAGATTTAAATTGGATTTGGATTTGATTTCATTGTTTTAAATTAAATAGAGAATTATCTACTTTGGGTTTTAAATATTCCTAATTCCTATCCAATTGGGAATTTCCACATCCTACAAATAGGCAGGTACTCCTCCAATTTTTATCATCCACCAAATTGTCTCCACAAATAAATTTCCACAACCCAAACTCGTGCATCGTGTCGGTGTCCAACCTTTTTTTGTGTCAGCCCGTGTCGGCAGGTGTCTTTCCACTAATTAATTCTTTACAAATACATTCGTTCCCTTCTTGGCGTCCGACAATTCTGGACCTCATCATCATCCTCGTGTCCGACACTAGGACACGATCCATAACCTAGCCCTAATCCTAAACCTAGTTACGCTCCGTCCTCCACGTGTCCCGTCCAGCCACCCGTCACCATCTTCAGCCGCAGCCCCCTTCGGCTCCTCCCTGGACAAACCCAACACCACCCGTTGACTCCCAACACCACCCGTTGACTCCACGACCACCACCTCCACCATTCCCCATCACCCATCATCACTACTTCCGCCACCACCCGTCGTCGCCGTCACACCAACAGACCCACCAACACCCGACCAATACGGCCACAACCACCACAAACACACTATCACCAAATCCTCGGCCAACCGACCCTAACCCGGCCAACCATCACCATCGTAACCACTACTGCCACCACGGCAAATGGCCGGATCGACCAAAATCGCCGACAGCACAAAAACCCCCAAAACCTAAAATTAACACACATACGCCTACCTCACCGCCAATGAGCCACCTGCGCCCTTCCTCCATCGCCATCGCCGGCGAGATCAGCGGCCCGACATCGTCGCGCTCGCCAGATCCGGAAACCCTCGCCGTCGGCCTTGACGTTGGTCGCCGCGCCCATCCGCGCACTGCGTCCTCACCACCGCCGGAGCGGTCGCCTTCGCCGACCGATGGTGCCCGCGAACCGCCATACGCGCGCCTAGCCGAGCCACCCGATGAGCCTTCCTCTTCCTCCCGCTCTTTCCCGCTTCATCGTCCCCGTTCTCTCCTCTATCACTCTGCTCACATTTCCCCTCTCTCTCGTTTCTCTCACCATCCTCTCATTCCCTCCCCTCTTTCTAGAAGAGCAGCATATGCACTTGTATTTTTGTTTTTTTGTTCTTTAGTTTTATTTTGGTTGTTGTCTTTATTTGTAATTATTATTATTATTATTATTATTATTATTATTATTTATTTTATTAATATTATAAAAAGAATAGCAGCAGCTTGGTTATTGATTGTTGTTGTGTTTTATTAGTAGATTTATTACTATTATTATTATTTGTCATCATCATTTATTATTATTATTATATATATTATTATTATTATATTATTATTATTATTATTATTAGTACATTATTAGTTGTTTTATTAACAGAATATTTTGTAAGTACAGTATTAATAATACTATTATTATTATTATTATTATTCTCGTTATTATATTATTATTGTCATCATTATTATTATTTAAAGATAGTTATTATTTTATTATTCTCATTATTTTATTATGATTATTGTTGTTGTTACTTGCAAAACTATCTATTATTATTTATAAAAGTTCTAGGAAAATATTATTTTCTGACAAAAGAAAACAACTATTTTGATTTTAAGTTTGTATTTATATAAATATTTTGGGAAAAAAATATATATTTTTCTATCTAGAGTCGTATATTTACAAACTTAGTATTTTTCCAAAATGATTTTCTTGACTGTGAGTATTTTTTTTATATACTTATTTTGACTTATGAAAACTAATTTTAGGAATTATAAATATTTTCTAAAACTCGTATATAAATAAATATTTATTTAACCATTATTTTTTGATTTTTCTCGTGTCCGTATCCAAGTCCTATTGTTCCTATTTTTTTGCCCATTTCGAGACTATCTTATGTCCACCCTAACTAATTTGACACTTCTGGACCCAATAGAAACGTCCGTGTCGTTACCCGAGGTCATCTTGCATAATTGTCGCACTGAAGTCGCAGTGCGTGCCACATTGATCTTCGCAGTACACCAGGCATCCTACCAGGCAAGACACCTTGCCATTTGCTGTTTATTTATTTTAGCTCATATTTCATGCATTATTATTTTTTTATGCAAATTAAACTGTGATACATTGCATAACCTGTTAGAACTTACTGTTCATTTATATTTTCTGCTATGTATTATTTTTTTTACACATTAAACCTAGATTTAAGGACCACCTTTGTGTTGTATTCATGGCCTTGACACGTTGTACCACGAAGTTGTGTGTCGCATGCAGAACACGGAAGTACGTGATTGGCTGCCACCAGTACGTACAAGCCGTGCGATAGGAATAACCGCTAATAGAGGTTGCATGCTAGTTTGACTTAGCGGTTTAGAGGGTTTATGTTGTGGATACAACACAGTAGGCATTGGGCGGGGAGGACAATTTCTTAGCGTATGGACTTCGATGCACTTTTCCTTTTGTAACCCGTAAGCTCCGCCGGAGACGCGGGTCAGATTACCCATGATTACTGACGGCCACTGACGATTCTGCGGAACGTCATGCTCTTATTGATTGGGCCTCTAGTGCCCCAAGGGGGGACTATGCCGATCCTATTCAGCCAGGGCCCATGCATAGGAAGGATTGTTCTTAACTACATATCACTTAGAACGGTAGGCTACCTTTATCCGTTAGGTACGAGTACTTTTGGTTTGGGTACTTGTATCTGACCGTGGCTTGGGACAATAACTTGTCGCGGATTAGTTTGTCACATCTTGTCCTTGTTTGGTTGTAGGTGTGACTTACTACTTCGATGAGAAGGTATTGAAACTTGTCGGGGTCCGGATACAATATTGGATTCATGACATGGAAAGATACGTCACCGTGAATTAGTTTACCATCTCCTGTCCTTGTTTGGTTGGGGGGATGGTACGCTCGTTCAATAGGTGTGTATTGGACCATGTTGTAAATTTAATTGACTTATTTACTTGAGCAGTATTTATTCAGTTTATATGGCATGATATTATGTGTCTTGTTACGTCCCTCTGAGGACCTAGTTATCTCTCCAGGTATGTGCTATTGTCTTTCGCAGGTGTTTTAGCTCTAGCCGTGTTCATCGCTATTTCTTCGAGGATGATTGCACTTGGATCGTCTTCGTTTCGCTCGCCAAATTCATTTCTTTACTCATGTATTTTTCCTTTACTTGTTGGTAGTGAATTTGTCTCCGCCCAACATATTGTATCAAGACAAATCATTATCTTTATATGATATCTTTTATTCCTTTATTTTGTGTGGATGAGATTAGTTATGGTTCTACTCATGTTTTACAGCTTATGTATTTATACGAGGCTTCCATATATTGGAGTATACTTCGTATGAATACAGCTGTCATGTCTATGTTCCTAGTCCTACGTATTTTGGGACTGGGACGTTACACCTGGGCAGACTCAGAGCCACCTCGATACCCTCCCACTCACCCAAAGGACGCTTAAACCACTTTCAGCCACACTCTAATCGATAGATTTTGGCAAGCCAAGAAAGCAGGCTTTCTGGACCGTTGCAACCCTTATGTGCCATAGAAGAACAATAACGACTCACCTATCACCTCCGCTGACATCGATGGTAGCAGCGATCAAGGTCGAACAAACAAAGATACCGAAAGCAACGGACCCACTAGCATACTCTCCAAAAAAACCTCTTCTAAGAAGAACAAAAACAATCAAAAGCTGATGACGGCAAGGACTACTAGGTCCGCCACGAAGCACAGTCACCCCCATCCCATTTTCTCATCCGATGCTTAACATCATCTCCTGGAATGTGAGGGGGCTCGGCTGCAAACCGACGATGAACATAATTCTCAGCCTCAAGAAGACTTATCGCATAAACCTCCTAATCATTATCGAACCAAAAATCCCTCAAAGTAGAATAAAAGCCACTCAACTCAAGTTAGGATTCCCGCATACCATCGCAGCAGGCAATGACATCTTGATATTACTTGCACAAGACTTTAAATTTGGAATCATTCACGACTCGCCCCAGGCTCTAACATGCTGGGTTGAACACCCGGCCCTCATGTCCCGTCCATCCTCTCTGTTTTCCATGGCAGTTACGACATCCCCGAGCGCAGATTGCTCTGGGTAGACCTTCTGGTGGTTCATTCCCAAGGGCTTCTGTGGCTTTGCATCGAAGATTTCAATACGGTGTCTTGCGGAGATGAGAAGTCCACTGGTCGCCCTCCACCCCAGCCAGCGATGGATGATTTTAACAACTTTACCTTTTACGGGAACCTCACCCCAATCCCCTTCTACGGTAGCGCGTTCACCTGGTGCAACATGCAGAAGGGTCATCGGCGACAGTACTCCCACTTAGATCGGGCGATGATTAATGAATGCTGGTCCGACATGGGCTTGATCACTAACCTCTCTCATTTGAACTCTACCGAATTGGATCACTCCTTCTTCTTGTCCAGATCAGCAATAATCACACCAGCAACAAGAAAGCATTCTGCTTCCTCAACTTTTGGCGACATCACCCCCAATTCCAGAATATAGTGGCTTCTGCTTGGAATTTCGTCTCGGTTCTTGACCCAATGGCCCGGATGGCAGCTAAACTTAAAGCCACTCGTAAGGCTCTCCCGTCATGGAGCAAAGAGGCCTACGACGACATTTTCTAGGCTATCAGGGAGACGGAGGACGACGTCACCTACACGGAGACCACATTTGCCATTAACAGTTCCTCGGAGGCCCGCGCCTCTCTCAACCTCGCCAGAGCTCTTCTTAAATCCACTGAGCGTGGAGACCGAATTCTGGAGGCAAAAAGCCAGATCGACTTGGGATACCGACGGTGACCAAAATTATAGGTTCTTTCATGCGTGCATCAAAGGACGCAGGAACAAATTAAAATTACACAGGATTTGACGACAACGGCAACCTGGTGGACGACCAGGCCAGTATTCAGGCCGCGGCCGTAAACTTCTACTCCAACCCCTTTACCAAAGAGCGGGTCGTTAAAGACCTAATGCTATTGTCGGTTATCCCTTCCCTCATTAACGAACACGACAATGAGACCCCGCTAGCTACCACTTCAGAGAAGGAGGTCAAAGCTGCGGTCTGGACCATTAATGAGCACAGTGTCCCGGGGCCGGATGGTTTCAAGGGGTCTTTTTCAGAGCTTGCTGGGACACCATTAAAACAGACTTAGTCGAAGCCACTATAGCCTTTCTCCAAGGGGCCAGATATCCCAATTCGATTTTCTGCGCCAACATCATCCTTATCCCCAAGAAAGAAAATTCGGAAACCTTTAAAGACTTTCGTCCGATCAGCCTCTGTACCTTCACCAACAAGATCATATCCAAGATCTTCGCCAATCGGATGTCCGATCTCTCCCTAAGATCATTTTCGAAGAGCAAAGCGGGTTTGTTAAAGGTCGTAATATAATAGACAACATCCTCCTTGCACAAGAGATGATCATGTGCATGAAGTTCCCGTCGAGGGGGGAACGTGGCCATCAAACTAGACATGGAAAACGTGTACGACCGTCTGGACTGGCAATTCATGATCTGGATATTCAGGGTCATTGGCTTCTTCGAACCATGGATTGATATCGTCTTCAGATCTATCAATAATGCGTGGTTCTCCACCGTCATCAACGGCCAGGCTGCGAGATTCTTCCATTCCACTTGCGGGGTTAGACAAGGGGATCCGCTCTCATCCACCATTTTTATTATTACGGCCGAAGCCCTCAGCAGAAGCCTTAATAGTATGCCCAGAATGTCTGACTTCAACTACTTCCACACCACCACTGGTTGCCCACTTATCACTCACCTGGCTTACGCAGACGATATTCTCATCTTCTCCTCTGGAGACAGCGGATCGATCGAGGTCGTCTTGAGTACGATCGCCAGATACACCACCTGCTCTGGGCAGCATGTCAACAACAACAAGAGCATCATCTACACCCATCACAAAGCTGACAGAACCCGCTCTACTCTGCTCACCAACATGACCTCCTTCAGCACGGCCTACCCACCCTTCCTTTACCTCGGGTGCCCGCTGGTGTACGGTAAGGCCAACTAAGAATATACGAGCACCTCGTAGACAAGATCCACAAACTCATCGCAGGATGGCACAACACAACCCTAACCCTAGGGGGCAAAACGATCCTCATCAAATATGTTCTATCGTCCATCCCGATGTACACCCTGGCCACTTGCCCCCCTCCCAAGAAGATGCTCCACTCTCGAATCCCTCATTGCCCAGTTCTTCTGGGGACATAGCGACGACAAGTACAAACATCACTGGGTCGGTTGGGAGACGACGGCCAAACCTACTGAAGAAGGTGGTCTAGGCTTCAGCAGACTTGCCCACATCATGGACGCCTGCCATAAAGTTATGGTAGAAGTTACGCACCGAGACCTCTTTATGGACAAAGTTTATGAGAGCTAGGTACTCCAGATTCTCCCATCTGTCGGAGGCGAGAACTAACAACAGATCCTCGGTATCATGGCGTCGCATAATTCGGGGTCACATCACCACTGAACCTCTTATCCGTCTCCAGTTGGGCGACGGTCACTCTTCGACCTATTTGGAGCGGTGGTTAGGAGAAGATATCATACATCCCAATATTCTAACTCCACCGGGGTGCGCAATTAGGGACCTATGGAAGGGCAATTCCGGATGGAATTGGAGGAAGGTCAGAGATTGGCTAGGCCAGCCAGCGGCAACCTGTCTTCTTGCTGCTAATCTGCGGATTACTGACACGATCGACACTTGGATATGGTCCCCAACCGGAGTGGGACATTCACTTTGTCCTTTGCCAGACTTGTGGCCAGAGGTGGCGGGGTACCGAATATCGTTTATGCCAAATTTTGGCAGACATGTATTCCCACCAAATGGTCTATCCTCATCTGGCGTGCTCTTTGTTAGAAGATTCTGACGGACGGCATCATCGGATCTATGGGATTCAGCCTCGCTTCAGGATGCCACTGCTGCGAGGAGCACAAAACGAAATCAGCAGAGCACATCCTTCTGTCGGGGGAGCTGGCTACAGGCATATGGTCCAAGCTTCACAATAGACTTAGTATGGTTCACCCGAATGGGGGCTTCTACGATCTCCTGGACTACTGGAGCCGCTCCCACGGACATCAGATCGTAGTAGCCGCGGTATTTGGGTACTTTGAAAAAACAGGAACAAATTCAGATATGAAGGGCGCCAAATCCCCCCTCCACAGTTGTACAGAGAAGTCATCAGACAATGCATGAAAGTTAGGAGGCGCTGCTCTCACGTCTCCAACTCGTTCTGGGAGGCCCTGGCTTAGGCCGTCCTCTACTTTTTTTTTGTACGCGTCTCGCGCTTTTCGCTTTCTGTCCTTTTGCCGCGTTAGCGCGCTTTCTTGTATAGGCTTCGGCATTTTTCACCTATTATTTCAATAAAATTCAGGGTTTTACTAATATATATATATATATATATATATATAT
>JANAVB010034956.1:0-44141 GCA_029216955.1 Iris pallida | reverse complement strand
TTCATCATCCTTTTGATAGATCCTAAATTCACATGACCTAGTCTACCATGCCAAATATTTGAGGATTCAACATTTGCAATAAAGGAAGAAATTGAACTTTTATTCATGGTACTTAAAATAAAAGTCCATCTTTCACAAATTCTTTCCCCACAAACAGATCATTTTTAGAGAAAACTACTTTATTTGCCTCATTATAATTTTGTACCCTGAGGCTACAAGAAGGGTTCCACTAATAAGGTTTCTTCTGACAGACGGCACATGAAGAACATCATGGAGAGGTAAAATTTTTTTTGATGTCATCTTAGATCTATTCTTCCTCTTCCCACAACTTGTACCGTTGAGCCATCTCCTATGTTACGCCTCCTCCACCTGATTCCTGATAGGTTGAAAAATAAGAGCGATCCAATAAAACGTGAACATTAGCTCCAGAATCCAACCAAAATTATCAGAATGGAAAGACAGGTTTACTACAGGTTGAAAGCTTACAGACCTGAAGGAGCTGGAAGATCCATTCAGAATCATATTAGCCTCTGGCTTGTCTTTCCCTTGAAGGAGTTCTGGATAGGTTCTTTCTTCCTTTGGAAGCAGTTGATGGCTGTATGGTTGGTTCTACCACACACAAACAAAATCTTCTTTGATCTGAGTCTGATCAAAGTTTCTAGGTTTTTGGGGTTGAGGGTTTTGGTGGTGATGGTTTTGGTGAGGAGGTTAAAAACTCTGCTTCTTTTTGAAGGAGTTTTTCTTGGATTTGAGATGATTGTTAGACTTAGGTTTTACATGACTTTTTACAAGTTTACCCTAGTTGTGGCATTTAACCTAGCTTTGGTCTTGGACCTATATTGCTCTTCTGTTCTAATTCTCTGTAGAGCTTGAGAGTATGTAATAGATCCTTGTAGATATAGAAAGTCCTTTGCCACTTTAGACCAGGAAAGAGGGAGTTTATCTATCAAGTATCCTATTTTGTGCTCAGTAGAAAAGAAAGTTCCCTTGGCTTGAACCTGCCTAAGGTGTTCTTGGAACTCATAGATTTTGTAACGACCATAGTTCGTATTACGTATTTTGGTTTACGTGTACGTGATTTCGGACCTATTTAGACTTGTCCTGATTGGCTAGCCTTGAGTCCTGCATTGGCATGAGTTAGTCAGCATTTCATGGTTCTGGCATGCACTGGGTTCGGTTGGGTTCGGCTTGATTTGGTTCGGTTTGGGTTGGAGTGCAAACCCCTACCTACCACCCTCCATCATTTATTAACCCCCAACCACCTTTCTCTTTTTATTCAATTTTCTCATTACTACACTTCCTCTTCTTCTTCCTCACCGAACCCCACCGTAGGCAAGTACAACTTGCTTCATGGAGGAACTCAAAATTTGTTGTTCCATTGTCTTCCTCATGAGATTCTAAGTCACTTTAGTATTTAGCATTTTCGAATTCCATGGCTCATTTCATGTAGATCTAAGTTTTAGCATTTTTGATCTTCATGGTTTTGATCTTCTAAAACTTGGTTGTTTTCGAAATGGAGAGTTCCATGTAGTAGGGATTTCGATTTCACGCAAGTTTGGCTCTGGAATGGTTGGATTTCATCGAGATTTGACCGAGATAGGGCTTACTTGAGTTCGTGAGCTTTTACGCCTGCTAGTCTTGGCCATGGGGAGAAGATGAAGTTTTACGCACACGTTCTAACTTGTTAGCGTAGTTTAGCCTTTACGTCCATGTTTTACGTGACAGTGTATTCAGTTTTGCATTTGCGTGCTAGCGTACTCCGTTCTACGTCGAGTTCATTTCGAATTTTACGCTCGGGGCCCTCCCGCTCGCGTAAAATCGTGCTCGCGTAAAACTCTGGCTCGAGCAGACTCTCGCGTGCGTAAAGTTTTGCCCGAGTGTTTCTTCGCGTAGAGCTCTCACGCGTAGAGTTTCACTCGCGTAGAGCTACCTCATCTGGCTCTTGCTAGCGTAAAGCCTTCACTAGCGTAAAGCCCCACCGGCATGCACCCTAGCTGCGTAGAGCTATTTCACCTCGCCCTTGCCAGCGTAAAGCCAATTTTATGCTTGAGGCCCCTTGGCCTAGCGTAGAGTTTCATTAGCGTAACCGGTAGTACGTGCGTAGAGATTGAGTCCCTATGGCGTACGCCTTTATCCTTTTATATCCTTACACCTTTTATCTGAACTTGATAAATCACGAATTGATTGACATAATTGAAATACAATTATACATGACATGATGTGACAAAAAATTTACATGACCTGACATGACAAGGTATGACAAATTGTATGACATGATAATGGCCCGTCGTGGCGCACTCTTGATAAGTAAACTTGACATGACAAGAATGAATGGCCTGGACATCGTGGACGATTGTGTTTGTACAAGTAAACCAGTATTGTCTTGCATCATATCTAGGACAGGGACCCCTGAGTACTACGGTCAGGGGTACCTACTTAATTTGACTAAGGCTAATAAACTAGAATACTCCAGTATTCATGAAGAGATTTTCAGCTACAGGCAATCCCGTTATCTGGGCACCCCATCATGGGATTTGTAGCCTGCCGTCGAGTAGGACACATTTCCAGCATATTGTCATGTGTTGCACCCCCCAAGCTACTTAAGGGTACATGTGTTCTTGGACGATGTACCCACATGAATTCAATCTCCTAATTGCGTCTGCATAACTGGATGGTCTGCAGGGCTTGTGGCTGTTGGAATAATCTCATTATTTTGCTAGTAACTAGGCCTGTGATAATCCTAGTTAGTTAAAGTATCAAGCCGTACTCTTTGTTTGGCCGTGATTGATTGGATGGAGTCTAGCCCAGCTTCGTCTCATCCTGATCCTGTGCAGATTATGACATGACATGATTACTTATGCTTGCCTTAACAATAACGATCAGGGGTCACGTTCTGTTCAGACGAAGGGTTACAACCCCGGTCCTTGTTTGGTTTAAGGGTTGTAACCTGGCTCCCGAAGTAGTTCTGTGTCCTCTCTTCGTTTATTGTCTTATTGTACCCCATGTCATGCTCGTCATGTTTTACCTTACCTCAATAGCAAGATTATTATACTGGCCTTGACAATAACGATCAGGGGTCAAGTTCTGTTCAGGCGAAGGGTTACAACCCCGGTCTTTATTTGGTTTAAGGGTTGTAACCTGGCTCCCGGAGCAGTTCTGTGTCCTCTCTTCGTTTATTGTCTTATTACTTTACCAACAAGTATTTGAGATTGGTTTCTATTCAGGTGAAGGTTGCAACCCCGGTCCTTGTTTGGTTTAAGGGTTGCGACCTAGCTACTTGAATGGTTTTCTCGTACTCAATTTCACTGTGGTTGGCTCTGTTATTATCAGTTTTCTTTGTATAGTTATCTTTAATATTCTATTATTATATGTTGGTTTTAGTTCCTAAGAAGTCTCCTTTGTGGCACTTGCTCTTTCTGGGATCTGATCCAGCTAGTTTTGTATGGCCAGATTTTGGAGTAGCTCCTGAGGATCTACCTACCTTCCAGCCAGATGGTGACCACCAGGCGTAACCCTGGCAACGAGTGAATTTCTTTTGTTCTCTCACTCTATTGTAAAAATATTCTTTTGAGGCATTTAGCCGACGAGCACGTGTTAGCTCGATTGCACCTTTAATTACTGTCTGCCTACGGGTTGTAACATGATTGACAAATCCTAGGATTGATCATGTATGACTGAAACTCTTGCTAGTCTTGACATTTTGTACAACTAGCTTCATTATCATCCAAATATGTAATTATGGGACGCCTTACTATTGTATATTTGGTGCTCTGATATCTTGTAATTGTTATTACTTGCTTGAGATTGAGACAATAGGCTTGTTCATGACCTTAAGTGACTGATGGCTTGTAGATAAACCCTCATGTATCTAGACAGCCGTGACCGTATAGCGAGGTGGATTGCACTTTAATATACGTAGCTGGCTATGTTCGCCCCCGTTCTCCAGTATTCTGGTTCTGGGGCGTTACAGATTTGGTCATTGTCACTACCACTTTTCTAGCTTGGGAGTATTTTGGTCATTTTGAAATTTTGGGAATTTTTGGAATTATTATGTATTATTATGATTTATTAGAATTAATATGATTTTTGGTGATTTTTGGTGATTTTTAGGATAATTGATTTGGGTCTGTAGTTGACTTTGACTTGTGTTGACTAGAAGACTAAACTAGTGACTAATCTAGGTTATGGCCACTTAGTTAGGTTAAGTAACCTTGATTTGACCTAATGTAATGAGGTTTAAGTCATTGGAACTAGTTAGGAGTGATTTGGAGTTGTTTAGGCTAATATGGCTTAAAACTTCATAAGTCATGACTTATGGTTCTAACCATTTAATAAAACCACTTAGCCATAGCCTATAGGACTTGGCCCAAAGCCCAAATTAGCAATCCAACCATTTTGTCCAGCCAACCTAGGGATTCCCCCACTATAAAACCCTCCTAATTTCTAGGGCTAGCCTCCTTTCCATAGGAATCCATTTCAAGAAGAGAGAGGTGAGCTCCCATCTTTAGAAATTCATAATAAATCCATTTTTCCTCCTTTTTAATCCAAACAAGTTGCAATAGGTTCTAATTATTGTTTACTTGCTGTTGGGATTGATTGTTCTCAGTTTTCTAACAATTTGGAGGAGTTTCACCATCAAGGAGAACATCACTCATTGAGCTTTTTTGAGGATTTTGACACTTTGAGGTAACTTCTTGTTCTCACCATAGAATCCTGAGATTTTTGCATCAATAGGGAGCCCTAGACCTAACCTAACAGTAGGAATAAGAAATCCTAGATTTTTGTGTCCTTTCATGTCCAAACTGGACACGTATCAATACCTATTTCTTGGTGTTTGTGAAAATACCACTGTGGATTATTTTGTGTTATTTTCGAATATTGTCTGAATGGAAAATCATGTTTTGATGTCGCTTATCCATTTCTGTAACTCTGAGATGATTTTGTGGTTGTGTCGTGTCGGTAGGACACTCGTGCACACGCCCTCGTGCACACGCGCGCACGGGCTACAGTAATCCCCTGCATATCGGGGTCTCCACAGGACACGACACGAATTTGTTTGACACGAAATTTTGTGGGTAGTTAGGGGCATCGTCTGCCATCCACATACAAAATTTCACGATATCTCGTGGTCGGGTTGGTGAGATATCGACCACGCACGGGGAAACCACTGTCACTGTGCACAATTTTATTTGCTACTGATACGGCTTCACATCTTTGGACACGACACACTCTGACACGTTTCAGGGTGTCAAGCACTTAGCCCTACCCTAGGCGCACCCCCTTGCACGAGCACGAGGATTGGGAAGGCCTGTGTCGGGTGCACGACACGCGTGCACACCCGTACGACGCTGTCCCCAATCCCTGTGTCCAGTTTGCTCGATTTCAGTTTGGGTTGAATTGGACACGTTTGTGTCCACTTTAGTGGACACAAACTTGACACAAAACACGTATGTAATGTGTGGATGCTATACCTACCACTGTTGTAGTATTTTAAATCAATTTTGATGTTTAAAACTCAATTTCCTATTTTCCTAAACTGTGTAACAGTCCCAAATTTTCTATTTTTTCTCAGTTTCAAAAGTGAACTTTGGGCATCATTTTAACCCACTAATTGCTGTTAATTACATGTTATCAAAGCTCTAATACGTGTACCTAGGTGTTTACTTGTGGTGTGTCAAGTTTGGATCAATATGGAGGAGTTTTGGGGCTTAAAACTGAGAATACTAGGGGGGGACTGAAACTGGGATTTAGTGTATGTGTACACTATTTTTGTGTTCCTGTGAATTAATTTGGGGTCCTTCATGTTGCATCTGACCTGGGAACTGTGGGGACTATTTCAAACTGATTTTTTTTTGGGTTCCTATTTGAAATGTTTTAAATGTTCCTTCAATGTGGGACTGAACTGAAACTGTCATTTGGTTCCTAAGTGTTCATTGAAAACTGAGACTGTTATTAAGGATTTGATTTCCTTTCCTATTGTTTCCTTACACTGAACTTTGGGACTGTTTTGTGTGTTTCCTGAACTGTTCAGGTGGGGGACTGATTTAGTAGTTTATGGTATATGTGTTGTATTGGATGTTAAGGTTCAACCTGAGATTGTGTGTGGTTGGAGGCTAATGTTGAACTCTTTTTCTCCCTTCTCACTGTTCCAGGACTGTATGTTCAGTCCATCAAGTGCCCACCCACTTTAGAATTCTCCCTTCACATCACTCTCACATTCACTCACCCTCTTCACATTCCCTCTCACTCACACCACAGGGCACTTACACACATGCTCACTCTCTCTATATACATATGTATGTATTATATTATATATATGAATATAATATATGTATGTATATATGCTATGTGTAAATCTATTTATGTATGAAAATCATATATGTAAGTATTGTATACAATATAGGTGGCTTACACATGTGTGTATATATGAATTTAGTCTATATATCTATATGTATACATATATGTGAATTTGTAAAGTGAGTGTGATATGTGTATATAGCCTATGGCCTGTATATGAGCCTAGTTTGGGCTTGTACAGCTTATTGGACCTAGAATAGACTTACTAGACTAGTGTAGACTAGTTTGACTAGTGTGAACTTGTTTGACCATAGTTGACCTAGTTCGACTTCTAGGGTTGACCAGAGTTGACCAAGAGTTGACTTTGGCCTAGTTTGACCTAGATTCATGTAGAATGCATATTAGTGCTTTGTTTTACCATTCTGGACTTGTTGTGACTGTGCTGTTCTGAATAGGAGCCAGACCCACTTTTCAGACAGTACTTTTCAGTTGGACACTCAGATACCAGACGAGTACATTCTCTGATCATTTCATATCTTGCTTAGAATTATTTCCTGCAGTAGATTACTTTACTTGTACTGTCACGACGGTCACACGGATTGGTACTATATGGATCCTTTCTTGAGATGTTATCCTTAGGGAGCATCGGGTACTACGTGTTCTGTGCGTTTCACTTACATGGCGTATCACTATGCTTCTTGGTTCACTTGATTACTTGTGACATGTACCCTCATGATCACAGAGTCTCTTGAATCTTACACAGTTGGGTAACCCCCAGACTCCCCATTTATGGGACATCCATGTATCACCCTGCGGGGGCCGTGCATGGAATCATATGACATAACCTGGCTGGATCCTTGTGTATTGATTGGGGGTACGGGGGAGTAGAAGTGGACATGTGAATAATACACCAGTAGTATCTTCATTGAATCATTCCGTAGTGTCTTCATTGAATCATCCCAGGCCATTTACATGTTCATGTTGTACTCTGACTCACTAGTCACTGCTAGTTCTCTATGTATAGTAGATATTTCTATTACAGTTCTCTCTCTCTGTTTTATACTGTACTTCTTTCAGTACTTGTATCTTACTTTACTGCATGTTCATATTTTCTAACCTGCTATGAATTGTTGAGATGTACTGTGCTCGCTCCTGTCCTGACTGGACCTGTTGAAAATATTACAGAGGACGAGAGGAGGCTTGCCTGGACACCTACTACGGGCAGCCTTAGATGACACCTTTGAGCTGGACTCCCAGGAGGACCCAGCTGTAGCTGAGGATATTCCCCGACTGCCTAGTCTAGACTAGTTAGGCTTATCTTACTTTTGCAGTCTTGAGACATGTCTTAGTTAGACTTTATTTGGAGTTATGAGTTGTATATATTCTTTCATCTGAGACCTTGAACTGTTGGATATTGTTGGATTATCTTAGACTGCTATTTTATCTACTTTATTCCTTGAGTTCTATTTCACATCGTGCTAACTCTTCCTTAGTTGTGATTGGGTTTACTATTGCTATGTCACCCCCATTCGGGGAGTATAAACTGTTTAGAGATATATTGTTAGACGTTGTGACCTAGGACAGCGTTCTACCGCCGACACTGCGGCGTAGGCTGGGCGTTGTTACGTTCTCGTACCCTCACAGTGGGTGCGGGTCGTGACAGTCATTGATAGGTTTGTTATCTACCATGACATATTGGTTGAATGTGGTGGAATTGAATTTATCAATTCCAGCATCATCACAACCATATTCATCTTCCAAAGCATCCGAGAGTTCTTTAGCGCTTTTATATTCAAAAAATATGTCGTAGAGTGACTCCGACATAGCACTTAATATTCTGTGAAAGCAATGGTAGTCTATTTCCTTAGGGGTCTTGGGTTTGGTAGAAGAGGAGGACTTGGAAACCCCTACGTCAGACTCAGTCTCATCAGAATCATTTGAGATGGGCGTGGACCCATCGATGGCAGAAATCAGACCTAAAGTGGTAAGCCAAAATTTCATCTGGCTTTGCTACCTCTTGAAGTAGGTGCCATTGAATTTTGTAGGCTTTGCAGAAAAAGTCTCTTCCTTAGAAGTAATATTTTCTAAAGTCTATAAAATTATATTTACTCAATAAGATGGCTTTAAACTAAAATTTAACAAAAATAATTTTTGTAATAGACCTTTTAAAATTTTAGTTTTTCAAGTTTTGATAAGGTTGGGTTAGCTGTAGGGGCCGGATCCCAGCAAGCGGAGGTTCACTAGGAACACTTAAGTACCGGTCGCTTAGACGAATTTTTTGCCTTGTTGACAGAAGGGCCCTTTCGGTTTGTTCCCAAACAAATCTTAACTTTAGAACTTTAAAATTAAAAAATTTTACTAAATCAATTAATTTTATTTTAGTCAAAATTAAAATATTGAGTAAAAAAGGTTACTATGCTAGTAATGAAAAAAAAATTGTGCTAGTACATATTCTTATGAAGATTGTTAATTTAGTACTAGAGATTTACCATATACAATATTTCTATATAAGAAATCAATAACTAAAAGTGAATTTAACAGTACAAATTTACTAGTAATTTACTAGTATAGATTTACTAGTGATTTACTAGTAAATTTAGCAGTACAGATTTTAAATGGTCAATATGCAAAGCAAATCAAATAGTCAATGTACAGATTTGTTAATAGTGATATTCTTAACAGTGATATGGTCGATGTGAAAGCAAATCAAATTTACTATTATCAAATTTACTGTGCAAAGCAAGTCAAATTGACTACTATCAAATTTTACTACTATAAAATTCTTAACAGTGAGGTGGTCGACGAACAGTAATATTTTTGAATAATTTGTTAAGAAAACTTTGAAATAGTGGTAACAGTGAATTAATCAAAGCTAACTCTTAGATTGTTGGATATTCGTCAAATTTTTGCTTTAAAAACTGCAAGAAAAAAAGTAAGTAGATGTTACCGGCCTCCGAGGAAGTCGTGCACGTAGCACCGTCCTAAGAGTTAGCTCGGGTCTATGTGCAGACCGTATCCGAACGCTCCTAGTGGTAAAATTCCCGCTCCACCGGAATCTCCTTGCCGCACACGACTTGGAGAGAGTGACCCCGACTTAGCTCTGCCCAGAGCAATGAAGAACAGCAACGGTAATACGAAAGAGACGATAATTCTAGAGAATTTCGAGAAGAATTTTTTTTCTGTGCGTTGAGAAGGAGGAAAGGGACTCAATATATAGGCAGTTGGGTTTAAGACCAACGGACAGAAAATTAAAGGACATTTAATTTGGCGTTACCAAATAAACAAATGTGAATCATGTTGTTCAATGTATCGACGAATTTGAATAGTAAATGTTACAAAATTAAATGATTTGTAACGGTCAAAAATCTGAAGGAGCAAAAAGAATTTTTGGGTCTCAACCCGAACCCGATGAAGGAATCGGATCGGCATTCAGTGCCGAACCGAACCGAACCGAGCCGAGCTGGGCGACGGCGTGCGCGTGTTGCCCATGGATCTCCTACACACTACTTTAATGAAGCAAAAGAAGCACAAGTAATATGAGCACAAAACCCCCATACTTGACCGATGTGGGACTATTTTGTGTGTGCTTGAGATTTGCTCACTGCAAACAACCAACAGAAATTGCTAGAGAATTTTTTTTTCTAAAAAAATTTCTATGGTAGAGATGGGAGACAGAAATTCTCATCGGAGATGGCCTTAGCATCTTAAATGAGTTGTATATTTCAAGAAATACTTTATCCTCACTTGCGTGATGTGAATTCAAACTAATCGGTGAGGTCCTACACTAAGCTAGAAAAACGAGTAAAGTATTTCTCAGCCAAAAAATGCCAATTAATTAACTTAAGAAAAAAATGGAATCAAACAAATAGAGAAATTAACAAGAGATGCTAATGATAGATAGCATTGCCAGCTATAACAATGTATATTATTAAGAGTGTATGATCGATTCTAGATTCCACAAGTAATAAACAAAGACACTATAAAGCACATGATCCATCAGTATGCTCCGACGTCATGAAGCACTAGTGCACGGAACGAATGTTGTTGGAATGAAAATCTTTTAATCCATGGACCGTTTTAATAGAGGCGACTAATTTTATTCAAGTTTTTAAGGTGGTTGTACTTTCGACATCAAAGAACTAAACAAAAGGACTTATTTCGAGATTAGCAAGCTATGTAAAACATCACGTGGTCCTTAGCTTCAAACGGTTGTACTGCACTCTGCGCGTCCTTAACCCTAATCCTAACCCTAACCCTAACCCTAACCCTAATGAAACGGATATTCTAGTTGGAATGTTTCTTGGAAAATGCAAAATGGAACGGAGGAGGAGAGGGGTGATGACCGCGTGCGTACCCGTGCCGATGTGTCAACTCCTATCTTTTTTCTGCAGCTCTCCTTCAATGGAGGGACGACACGTGGTCCGCGAATCAAAACTGCGGTCCAAATCCACAGACAACATAGCATTACTCATGTTTCTTACCAAGGACATTCTCGCAATGTCGACTTGCTCAATTTGAAATGGCAGTACTACTGAGGATCACTAACACTATTTAATCCTCAACCATTAGCATAATTCTGAAATTTTGGAATAATTGCAAGAAAATTTGACGATACTTTTGAATGTGGACCATATAAAAAAAACATCCATTCAAAAAATCAAAGCTAGCAAGTATCTACCTCCAAAAACAATTATGCTAGAAATACTAGAAACTTGTATACAAATTTTAATATGGCGGCAAGGACACTAAACCCCAATCATTTCCCACACGGATTTGAACTGCAAGGAAAATACGAGTGTGATTTTGAAGAAAAGATAATTAATTTTCGAAATCGCTCTCACTGGGATTCGAACTCCTGACCACTCGAACCGTATGCATCTCTTTTAACCACTAGGACCGCATGCGACCGCATATATATATATATATATATATTATATATATATATATATATATAATATATATATATATATATATATATCAGATCAGTCCACATATATATATATATATATATATATATATTATATATATATATATATATATAATATATATATATAGACTGATCTGATATATATATATATATATATATATATCTATAGATATATATATTATATATATATATAATATGTGGACTGATCTGATCTATATTTTTCAGCTATGGATAACATTGGGTTTCAAAGAATCATTAAATATAATCAAAGAAATCCCTCTAATTTTATATAGTGAATATAAAACTTCTAATGATCATCTCAAAAAAGGAGGAGACTTTCTAATGATGTCAATTTAGTTAGTTAGATGTTGTAGTATTAATTTCATTGGTAATGTTTGTTTGTTTTTCGGTTTTTGAGACAAAAAGGATGGGATCAAGGAAATCCCAACCAAAGTTACTAAGATAATCACAAGGTAAATTAATTATTGAATACAATAGTAGATATTAAGATACTAGAATGTCAATTAATATAAGTAGAAGTGCACGTATCAAAAACTTTCAGGTTCTCAGAACTATAATTTGTAATGTCCCTTGTGCAAGTACGATTTAAAACCTACTTAGAATTTCATCTATACTAACATTTAAGAATGAGCAGTGCTACGTTGTTCGTGGATTTGGACCGCAGTTTGGTCCACGGGTCACTTATCGCTTCCTCCATTGTAAGGCGCAGAATTCGCAGACGTGAACCTGTTAAGTGGTGGGGGGGGGGGGGGGGGGGGGGGGGGGGGGGGCAATTGGGGGTGACACCGGGGGCGGAGGCACAACATAGCTGAACTGTAGCCCAGTGCAAGTCCAAAAAAAAAGGTAATTTTTTTTCAATGATAAGGATGTAGCACAATCCACTTCTCACATTTTTACACCCAAGTCAATGTTGGGAACGAAGCGCGAAAACCGTTCCCCCAAACCAGAAAGTCCTGCGAGAGAACCGAGCAAAAGCACACAAACCAAAAACGCCAAACACAATCGCAGACACAAAGATTTTTGACGTGAAAACCCTTGCGGAAAAAACCACGGGACGATCGGAGTCCAACCCTGAAGAACATTCACTAATGGAATAAAGAGAATACCCCTCTACAAGCTCCTCCGATCCAACACGGATCACCACAACTCACTTGAAAGAAGAAATTTTTGATTGCGGACTCCGAAGAACAAGAGATGCCGAAAAAATTATTCGAAACAATCTCTCCTTCACAATAGTCCTTAATCCTCTCTCTCTCTCAAAGATTGTAAAGCATCTTTGTTTTGAGATGATTTTACAACTAGCATGCATCACCCTTTTATAAGCCCTTGGTTACCCATACATGGAAGGCCAATATATATGAAAACTTCCAATATAAATCAATCATATATTTAATGGAAATCCAATCATAATTAGCTTACCATAATTGGAAACCCAATAATATGAAAAGCCACTATATGAAGGGTCCAATCATAATATATAATCAAAGTAAATATGGAAATCCAATCATATATTTCTTACCATATATGTACCAAAATAAAATTTATGCACTCTCCAAGCTTCTCCGACACACGGATGGCGCTCGTCGCTCTCCGGGGTATTCTCCACATAGGTGGGAACCCCACCCACTCCAACAAATCTCCCTTCACAACTATGTGGAGGAGGTCGTCATCCGACGATCTGCCTGCAGTACTCAAACTTCTCCCTCGGAAGAACCTTCGTGAGCATGTCCGCTCCATTGTCATCAGTATGAACCTTCTCAAGCGTCGCATCCTTCTTCTCAAAACCATCCCGTATCCAATGATACCGAGTCTCGATGTGCTTTGACGACGACGACTATGAAATAGCTGGTTCTTCACAAGGTGAATAGCACTTTGACTGTCGCAAAGCAAAGTATACTGCTCTTGCTTCAGTCCTATTTCCTGCAGCAGCTTCTTCATCCACAACAACTCCTTGCAAGCCTCCGTCGCCGCAATGTACTCTGCCTCTGTCGTCGACAAGGCAACACACTTCGCAACCGTGACTGCCACGATACCGTTCCTCCAGCAAACATCATCACATAGCCCGAAGTCGATCGCCTCGTGTCTACATCTCCAGCCATATCAGCGTCAGTATACCCAACCAGCTTCGGCTCGTCACCACCAAAAGAAAGTCTCCAATCGGCAGTTCCCTGAAGGTATCATAGAATCCACTTGACCGCACTCCAATGTACCCTTTCAGGATTTGAAAGGTACCTGCTAACTGTGCCAACTGCATGAGCGATGTCTGGCCTCGTACACACCATAGCATACATAAGACTTCCCACAGCTGAGGCATATGGAACCCGTTCCATATCTTCCTTTCATCCTCTAGATGGACACTGCTTCTCAGTGAGCTTAAAGTGAGCCGCAAGGGGGCAACTCACTTTCTTCGACCCGTCCATACCAAAACGCTGAAGTACCCGGTGAATGTACTTTTTGGGACAAATGTAGCAGCTTGGACTCTCTCTCTCTCGGCTGACCTCCATTCCAAGAATAGTCTTCGCTGCGCCAAATCCTTCATAGAGAAGGCTGCGCCCAGTTGGCGCTTCAACTCCGCTATCCTAGTGGCATTCCGACCCACTAATAGCATATCATCTACATAAAGCAATAAAATAATGAAATCATCCTTGACAAAATACCTCACAAATGCACAATAGTCTGACGTCGTCCGTGCATAACCATGCTCCCCCATAAACGACTCGAACTTCCTGTACCACTGCCTCGGAGCCTGTTTCAGACCATACAAGCTCTTTCTCAACCGGCAGACCAAATGTGACTTATCCTTCTCACAGAATCCCTCTGGCTGCTCCATGTGCAACTCCTCCTCAAGATCACCATGGAGGAATGCTGTCTTCACGTCCATCTGCTCGATCTTCAAGTCGAGACTGGCTGCTAATGCTAGCACCACCGAATAGACGAATGCTTGACGATAGGCGAAAAGATCTCATCATAATCCACGCCTTTTCGCTGACCGTAGCCTTTGACTACCAGCCTCGCTTTGTATCGAGGGCAAGTAGCATCATCCGTCTGCTTCACTCTAAACACCCATCGATTCTTCAAAGCCTTCTTGCCCTTTAGCAATCGTACCAGCTCATAAGTGGAATTAGTGTGCAAGGAACTCATCTCCTCCTGCATGGCCTCCATCCACTCCTGCCTGTGTTCGTCTTCCATAGCCTCTGCAAAGCTTTCGGGCTCTCCCCCGTCAGTCAATAGCACATACTCTTCTGGTGAGTATCTCGTAGATGGTCGATGATCTCTGTCGCTCCTTCTCAGTGGAGCCACTGGTGCTGGCTGTATACCAACAGCCTCCTCCCCTTCAGGAACTGCCTCCCCGGCATGCTCATCCTCCTGAGGGACACCCTGACCACCATCAGCAGGCTGATGATCAAGGTTGGGAGCAACTCCATGTACTGGCTCCCCCATAATGGGATCCTCTGCGATGTCCTCTGGAAACTGCTCGAAGCAAAATGACTCTAACTCAGGCAATTCCTCAGCCTCAGAAGGCGTCTCGAAATCCTGAGTGTTGGTCATGGTCTGATCCTCGACGAACACCACGTCCCTGCTTCTGTAGAGCTTTCTTTCTATCGGGTCATAGAGTCTATAGCCAAACTTATCCCGATCGTAGCCGACAAAGACGCATCGTCTCGTCTTCGGCTCAAGTTTGGTCCTTTCGTCCTTCGGTACATGCACAAAGGCCTTACAGCCAAACACTCGTAGGTGATTGTATGACGGCTCTTTGCCGTACTATACTTTGTCAGGCACATCACCCTGTAAAGGAGCACTAGGAGACAAATTAATAACATAAGCGGCTGTGAGAAGAGCCTCACCCCAATAACTGTCCGACAAGTTTGCTTCTGACAGCAAACATCGCACCCTCTCCATCAGTGTCCTGTTCATGCGCTCCGCTACACCATTGAGCTGAGGTGTCTTTGGCGGAGTCTTCTGGTGTCGTATCCTCTGCTCTCTGCAATAAACATCAAAGGGACTGATGTATTCGCCACCATTGTCGGACCGAACACACAATAACTTCTTGCCCGTCTCTCTTTCAACAGAGGCCTGAAACTCTTTGAAAGTAGGCAGCACCTGATCCTTGGTCTTTAAGGCATAGACCCAAACCTTCATGGAACAGTCATCAATAAAAGTTACAAAGTAAGAAGCACCACCAATAGATTTTACCTTCATCGGACCGCAGACATCCGAGTGAATCAATTCGAGCAACGCCGGCTTCCTTGAACTTGGGTGACTTTGGAAAGACAACCTATTTTGCTTTCCAGCTAAGCAGTGCGTGCACTTCTCCAACTTTGTAGACTTGAGCCCTGGAATCACCTTCCTGTTCACCAAGTAGCTTATCCCCTTCTCGCTGATATGGCCGAGCCCTGTGCCACAACTCAGTAGACGCATCACTGACTGCGTTCACCTCCTGCATGTGCCCCCTGTGCGCTCCCCTCCATATAGTAGAGACCGGACTTCTTGCTTCCTCTGGCAATCACCATCGAACCTCTGGAAAGCTTCCACTGACTATTTTCGAAGAGACTGAAGAATCCCTCATCATCCAACCTTCCATCCGACACCAGGTTGAAACGGATATCAAGGACATGACGAACATCTTTGAGAACAAGAACTGCACCCGTCTTCGTCCTCAAATGCACATCTCCAACGGCAACCGCCTTTGACACATCTCTGTTGCCCATCTTCAACACTCCACAGTCGCCTGTCGTGTAAGTGACAAATAGTATCCTGTTGTGAGATACATGCGCTGAAGCTCCTGAGTCCACCAGCCAAGAATTGTCATCGCAGGCGAGGTTTGTGATAACCTCATCACCTACGACGATCACATCGCCTCCATGTATCGAAGTAGCCGCTTGTAGTGTTCTCATCTTGCTTCCCCTTGTCGCCCTTCTTCTCTCTCTTCCAAACGAAACAGTTCCGCTTGATGGGGCCCTTCTTGCCACAATGGTAACACTCAGAGTCCTCGTACCGACCCTTGGACTTTCCCCTACTCTTGTCTCTGCCACCACCTGGACCCCTGCTTTTGCCCCTTCTGCGGCTCTCCGAAACTAGTACCTCTGAGTGATGGGATGTGGATGAAGTTCCCTGAGGACGTCTCCGTATCTCTTCATTCAGTATCCCGCTCTTGGCAAACTCCAGACTGACCACGCCTTTCGGAGCAGAAGCGATCATAGATACTCGTACGGTCTCCCACGAGTCTGGCAATGTACATAGCAACCAAAGTCCTTGAACCTCGTCGTCGAACTTGACTCCCATCGAGGATAGCTGGTCCACCACGCCCTGGAACTCACTCAAGTGATCCGTAATGGATGCACCTTCTTTGTACCGCAGACCCATCATCGTCCGGATCAGGAACAATTTGTTTACCCCGGTCTTTTTCGCGTACAAAGATTCCAGCTTCTCCCACAACGTCTTCGCATGCTCAATATTGGCAACGTGGTTGTACACGTTCTCGTCAACGAACTGTCGCATGTACCCACACACCTGTATATGCTCGAAGTTCCAGTCCTCATCGAATTTGTCATTGGGCTTCTCGGATGCAAATACTGGAAGATGCAGCTTCTTGACGAACAGCAAATCCTTCATCTTGCTCCGCCAATAATGGTAGTTGGTACCGTTCAGGTTCACCATGCGTACCGGCTTCACGTCCATCTCTGCTTCCTGGTTTGACTATCAACTCCTGACACTTCTTTGAACCCAAAGCTCTGATACCACTCTGTTGGGAACGAAGCGCGGAAACCGTTCTTCCAAACCAGAAAGTCCTGCGAGAGAACCGAACAAAAGCACACAAACCAAAAACGCCAAACACAATCGCAGACACAAAGATTTTTGATGTGGAAAACCCTTGCGGAAAAAATCACGGGACGATCGGAGTCCAACCCTGAAGAACCTCCACTAATGGAATAAAGAGAATACACCCTCTACAAGCTCCTCCCGATCCAACACGGATCACCACAACTCACTTGAAAGAAATTTTTTTTTGATTGCGGACTCCGAAGAACAAGAGATGCCGAAAAATTATTCGAAGCAATCTCTCCTTTACAATAGTCCTTAATCCTCTCTCTCTCTCTCAAAGATTGTAAAGCACTCTTTGTTTTGAGATGATTTTACAACTAGCATGCATCACCCTTTTATAAGCCCTTGGTAACCCATACATGGAAGGCCAATATATATGGAAACTTCCAATATAAATCAATCATATATTTAATGAAAATTCAATCATAATTAGCTTACCATAATTGGAAACCCAATAATATGGAAAGCTACTATATGAAGGGTCCAATCATAAATATATAATCAAAGTAAATATAGAAATCCAATCATATATTTCC
Source organism: Iris pallida (assembly GCA_029216955.1). Classification (NCBI taxonomy): domain Eukaryota; kingdom Viridiplantae; phylum Streptophyta; class Magnoliopsida; order Asparagales; family Iridaceae; genus Iris; species Iris pallida. The sequence continues at coordinate 26,537 of JANAVB010034956.1, read as the reverse complement.
TTACCATATATGTACCAAAATAAAATCCATGCACTCCCCAAGCTTCTCCGACACACGGATGGCGCTCGTCGCTCTCCGGGGTATTCTCCACATAGGTGGGAACCCCACCCACTCCAACAGTAAACACAACACAACACTTTCTTCCCTAGCTAAATTGCTAATCTCTTACTCTCTACCGACGACCGCCAAATCCAGCAGGCATCAGCGGCTGCTCTCCCTCTCCAGCTCGAACACCGGTGTCGGCCAGCACGCCGCACGTTGCAGCGGCACAACCATCAACGGTTGCTCTCCTGTTTTTAATAAGTAAATATTACCAAATTTTAGGCTTAAATTTACAAAGAAAACTCGGTCGAATCATCGAATTTACAAATAAAACTCTGACAAATTTTTTGCAAATTTTTTTAGAGCCTTATAGTAACTATTAGCTAGCACACCCTACTCTAAAATTCCGGCTCTGCCTCTGGGTGACACGTCGGCTTACGGTCACGCGCGGTCATCCCACCTGCGGACAAAATAGGATTTTTGTTTAAGAATACACAACTACTGTGTTGTCATATAGGGCGTTGGTACGTTGCCCGCAGGCTTGGACCGCAGTCCCTGGCCCGCAGGTCCCGTGGCCCGTGGGTCGGAACTGCGGTCAAAGTTCGCGGACAACAAACATTTTCGTGTCATATAATATAAATATATAAACCTTAACCCTGAATAATTGGTGTGCTTGGAGTAAATTAGTTCGTGATGATAAACAAGAAACTTGTGTATTAATTCAACCTCTGGAATGTGGGATGGTGGCCGGTCGAAGTCCTTATTTCTATGTTCTTGTTGCTTCGAATCCAAGCTACTCACACGGAGTCTATATGCATGCTTGACTTGGCCAAAACTATAAGGAGTCCTCATTAGTAGCCGTTGGCCGATGTCGTTCTCCAACCTGTCGTCACATATACAGAAATATATGGCCGCCTGCAACTCAAAACAAATCTACTAAGAAAAATTCTTATATATAAGTTGTACTGATGGTTTGAGAGCGAAAGCTGCAGGACCTCTGTAAGTCTTTGGAAGACAAGCTGGCGCCAACTAAGTATTTGATTTTGCGTATTTTGACCTTATATTTGAGATGTTGGTTCATGTAAGAAGATAAGACAGAAAACGACCTTATATTTTAAAATGAATGTAATGATTATTATGCCTAATAAGATGATTAATTCTTCTTATATCATTGAGTTCTCTCATATGTGGCATGGAAGATTGTCATGTTAATTATGATTCAATAAAATGGGACATAAAGCTGCAGATTGTCGTAGTCGCAACTACAACAATTACAACAAGAACAAGAACAAAGGACGTCCTCACCAGGCTCATATGACTGAAGATGAACGTCTGGCTAAGGGTGTTGATGACCTGGTTCTGACGGCAGTTGTTTCTGAAGTGAACATGGTAGGGAGCAACCCAAGAGAGTGGTGGGTCGACACTGGCGCTACCCGCCACATATGTGCTGAAAAGGCTATGTTCAATACCTACCAAAGCGTCGACCAAGGAGAGCAACTCTTTATGGAAAATTCTTCATCATCAAAGGTTGAAGGACAAAGGACGATCATTCTGAAAATGACGTCGGGAAAGGAACCGAAGCTTAACAATGTTCTGCACGTACCGGATATTCGGAAGAATCTGATTTTCGGATCTATGTTAAGTAAGCATGGGTTTAAATTAATATTTGAATCTGACAAATTTGTACTCACCAAGAGTGGAGTTTATGTGGGGAGGAGTTACCTCAAGGAGGGCCTCTTCAAAATGAATGTAATGACTATTATGCCTAATAAGATGATTAATTCTTCTTATATCGTTGATACCTCTCATATGTGGCATGGAAGATTAGGTCATGCTAATTATGATTCAATCAGGAAACTCATGAACATGGACTTAATTGAAATAATATGTAGGCAACTATAGAGGGGGGGTGAATAGAGTTTGTGCCGATAAACACCAAATAAAAATTAACTCTATATCATCTCCACAAAATAACTATCAAGATAGTAAATAAATCAGAGCGAAATGCGGAAGTAAATAAAGATCAGAAGAGCATACGCAAACACAGCAGTTTTAACCTGGTTTTTCTCGTGGAGGACTAGTCCAGACCTGAGAACTCTAGCTCAGGATTGAAATACACTATTTGTGAAATAGTGTACAACCACGTGCCTTTACTCAGAAGAGCACGCAAACTTCTTACAGATTCGCAGGTGGCGAAAGTTGGAATTGTCCAAGTGACTTTTCTTTCACTCTTGCACACAACTTCTAGCTGATAACCACTACTAAAATATGCTATATTAGCGACGTGTTTTAGCGACGTAAGAAAATAACGTCGCTATATATGTAATATAGCGACTCCCGTCATGTGACGTCGCAAATCGTCGCTAACTAGCGACGTTCAGCGACATTACATAAATTACGTCGCAGAACAGCGACGTTCAGCGGCAGAGTATTAATATATGTCGCCATATAATAAAATTTTGCGACGTTTAGCGACGTCTTTAGTTGACGTCGCTAAATGTTTTACTTAGGGCACGCTGTTTCCTTTTCCCCCTCACTCGAAAATTTCCAAAATTTTCAGAATCCCTCCCCCCACCCCCCCGCGACTCTCCCCCCCCGGCGACTCTCTCCCCCCCCCCCGCGACTCTCCCCCCCGGCGACTCTCTCCCCCCGCCCCCGGCGACTCGCTCCCCCCGCCCCCGGCGACTCCCTCCCGCTCCGACGAGCTCCTCCTCCCCCAATCCGAGATCCTCCTCCTCTCCCTAGCTCCTCCTCCTCCTCCCTCTTCCTAAGGTAAACCCTAACCCTAACCCTAACTCCTCTCCCTCCTCCTCCTCCTCCTCCTCCTCCTCCTCCTCTCACACACACACACGGACACACACACACGGACACACACACACAGACACACACACACACGGACACACACACACACACACACAGACACACACACACACACAGACACACACACACTGACACAGATTTTATCATATTCTTCTTGTGCTCTTTTTCATATTATTATTCATGTGTTATTTATATGTTGTATCTCTTTACATGTATATATATATATTTATATATATATTTGTGTGTGGTTGTATATTTATTTGGGGTTATGGTTGTGGGAATGTTGAGAGGTTTTGATTGTTGTGTAGTTGTTGTTCTTGTTGTTGTTGTTGTTGTTGTGTGGGAAGTAGGATGGAAATCAATGAAAGGATGAGGAAATGATGGAGATTGAAGGAGGATAGAAGTGTGCTTATGGGGAGGGGGTTTTGGACAGCAACCAGCAGCCTGGGCTGCTGTTTTCAGCAGTTTTTTTTTGGGGGGGGGGGGGGGACAGCAGCTATATGCTGCTGAAATTTGCAGCAGTGTGCCCCCCCACTTGACATTAGTTAGCCTACTTATTAGCCCATCCTTTTAGCCTATCTTTTAGCCATTAGTTAGCCTACTTATTAGCCTTTAGTTGGACACACACACACGGACACACACACACAGACACACACACACAGACACACACAGACACACACACACATGTCACCTATATATATATACCTACATGTTATATATATGTGGTTATATATAGATATATATGTGTGTGTGTCTCTTGGTATAATATTCATGTTGTAGTGTTGTGGTTATATTGTAGTGTGGTGATAGTGTGGGAATTGATAAATGGAATGGATGTAAGGATGATAGGAAGGATTAGTGGACCTATAATCCTATTTATATGTGTCCTATATATGCCTATATGTGTGTGTGTGTGTGTTAGCCTATATGTAAGCCTAGGTGAGAGCTTATGAGTGTGGTATCATGGGTGATATATGTGAGTGAGTGTGTAAGTGAGTTGTGTGGATGAGTGTGAGGTTAAATGTGTTAGATATAGGTTAGCATCTTAGGCCATATCCTAGTTAGATATGTAGTTGTTAGTATCCTAGAGTGTTAGAGCCTTGGTTTGGGATACCAAGTTGGGGTTAGAAATAGGATACTAGTTAGCTATTGGTATGTGTAGATATATATTAGATAGATAGTTGGATGGATAGGTGGATAGATGGATGGGGAGTAGAAGGGGAGCTGCTGCCCCCATTCCAGCAACAGCAGCAGCAAGAACAGCTGTTGTAGCAGCAGTTTACATCAGCAGTAGCACCCCCATGGCCCCCCACTTGTAGTGATTAGCACTAATGGGGGCAGGAGAGGTAATTATAGGAGTAATTAGATCTAGATCTAATTAGCACTTGGCTACAAGGCATATTCCAAGAATATTCTAGAGAATATTCCAAGTCTATTCTAAGGAATATAGCGACTCCTATCGTTTGAAATAACCACATCTTGGCTATTTGTTAAATAGATCGACCCTGAGCTCCCATGTTTAGTCGTGCCTTCAACATCATGTTCAAATGAAGGTGACAAGCAGCTGACTATGAAAAAATATGTCGTCTTGAGCTTCATAAAGAAATGCAAGATTACAAGCTCCTATGTAGTAATCTTGCATTTCTTTATGAAGCTCAATACGACATATTTTTCTATAGTCAGCTGCTTGTCACCTTCATTTGAACATGATGTTGAAGGCACGACTGAACATGGGAGCTCAGGGTCGATCTATTTAACAAATAGCCAAGATGTGGTTATTTCACAGAAGCCATGAATTACCGGGAAAATAGGAAATATCTCGTACTCCTCCCGTGAAATCATTACCGGAAAAATAGGAAACACTTAGCAAACACTTAGACGTTAGCAAACATTGTTAATTGGTGTGTTCATCTTTGCAGAATTATTTCCAAATGGAGCTGAATTACTACTTGCGGAATCGTTCATGGATGTACAATCGTCGTCCTGAAGATATATGTGGTGTGCGGGATGAATACATAGCGGGAGTAGAGCAGTTCCTGCAGTTTGCTAAGGCGTTCCCTCAGTACATGGACGGCACCAAAATTAAGTGTCCATGTGTGAAATGTCATAACGTGAAATATTATCCAGAAGTGGAAGTGACATATCATTTGTACTCGAGGGGTTTCACGCCTAATTACTATCAGTGGACCGCACACGGAGAACTTGTGTCGTTAGCATCAGAGCCGGAGCCTTATGTTGAGCCGTATATGCATGCGGGACCTAATTTTGTTTCAGATAATCATGCATACGACGACGGGTGCGTGAACATGATTTTCGACGCTGCTGGGCCCAGTTTTGTTCCTGATGCAGCTGAGGAGGCACCGAATGTCGATGCTGCAAAGTTCATGGAGTTGCTGGAGAATGCAAGGACTCCATTGTATCCTGGTTGTGAGGATCATTCACCGTTGGAGGTGGTTACAAGACTTTTGAGCATTAAGTCAGATTTTAACATGTCGCAAGAATGCTACAACCGAGTGCTGGAGTTGATTATAGAGATCTTGCCGGCGGGTGCTAAGTTACCTAAAGACTTCTACCGGTCTAAGAGGATGGTGAGATCGCTCTGGATGGGATACGAGAAAATCGATTCTTGTCGCAATGGGTGCATGCTGTACTACAAAGACGACAAGGACGCAGATGTGTGCAGATTTTGTGGTGCTGATCGCTATAAGCCAACTAGTACAGGAAGGTCTACCGGTGCAAGAAGACTGACCGATTCAATGCACTACCTGCCTTTAACGCCGCGGTTGCAAAGATTATTTATGGTGAAAGAGACGGCCGAAAATATGAGTTGGCACATGCGAGAACAGATTGAAGGAGTGTTGGATCACCCATCCGATGGAGAAGCGTGGAAGCACTTTGATCGAGTGTATCCTGATTTTGCTTCAGATCCACGTAATGTCAGGTTGGGGCTATGTTCTGACGGTTTTACTCCTTTTGGTCTTTCGGGATCCCAGTATTCGTGCTGGCCTGTGATTGTCACTCCGTATAACCTACCGCCTTGGATGTGCATGAAGACCGAGTACATGTTTCTAACCGTTATAATTCCTGGTCCGAACAATCCCAAGAGGAACATTGATGTGTACTTACAGCCTTTGATAGATGAGTTGAATCAGTTATGGGAAGTAGGCGCTAACACGTACGATGTTTCCAGGAAGCAGAATTTTTAGATGAAGGCAACCCTTATGTGGACCATCAACGACTTTCCGGCATATGGAATGTTATCTGGATGGAGCACTCATGGACGTCTCTCATGTCCGATTTGTATGGACTGTACTAAGGCTTTTCGCTTGAAACACGGAGGAAAACCGTGCTTCTTTGATTGTCATCGACAATTTCTGCCAAAAGATCATCCGTTCAGAAGGAACAGGAATGCATTCCGTGCCGACGTTGTAGAGAAGGGTGATCCACCACCAAGGTGGTGCGGAGCCGCGATATGGGAGGAGGTTAGAGATTTTCCAAGTGCTATCGAAGATCCTACAACTGGGTACAAGTGCGATGGATTTGGTAGAGATCATAACTGGACAAAGAGGAGCATATTCTAGGATCTGCCATATTGGAGTACCAATCTGATCAGACATAATCTTGATGTCATGCATATTGAGAAGAATGTGTTTGATAACATAATTAATACTGTGATGGACGTAAAGGGAAAAACGAAAGACAATCCCAAGGCCAGGTTGGACTTAGCAGAAATATGCAAACGCCCTGCGTTGCATTTGATAAATGGAAAACAGTTCCTGCTGAAGTCAATCTTCTCACTGGACAAGGAGGATAAAGTGAGACTTTGTCGGTGGATCCAGGGCCTAAAATTTCCAGACGGATATGTGTCAAATCTGAGAAGATGTGTCGATCCGAAGGAAAACAAATTGACGGGTATGAAGAGCCACGATTGTCACGTATTCATGGAGAGGTTAATTTCGATTGCATTTCGGGAATTCTTACCGCAGGCAGTTTGGGATCCATTGACGGAGCTTAGCATATTCTTCAGGGACCTTTGTTCTAAGAAATTGCTCGTTGATCGTCTAGAAAAGCAAGAGAAGGACATTGCGGTAACACTGTGCAAGCTAGAGAGGGTGTTCCCTCCTGGATTCTTCGACTCTATAGAGCATTTGCCGATTCATCTATCCTATGAGGCACGTGTTGGTGGACCCGTCGAATATCGATGGATGTACCCGTTCGAGCGACATTTGAATCACCTAAAAAGAAAGGTAAAAAATAAGGCACGGGTCGAGGGTTCTATTTGTGAAGCCTATATTCTCGAGGAGATTACAAACTTTTGTTCGATGTATTTCAAGCCTCATGTTGCAACTAATAGAACAAGAGCTTCCAGAAACGACGACGGAGATCATGAATGTAATGATACAATACTGAAGGTATTCAATGCTTCAGGAAAGCCGTCGGGTAAAATGAAGAAGAGATATCTGAACGATGATGAGCTAAGGGCTGCTCAGGTGTATGTATTACTCAACTGCGATGAGGATGAAGTAGAGAAGCTGGAGGGGTAAGTAATTAATACGTTTACATTATTTTAATAGTGTTGATTATTAGACTATTACATTAATTGAACGATGTTGTTTTCAGCATATTTAATGATGAAGTGAGGTCAGGTAGGCCACACATAACAGAAGAAGAACTAGGACAAGAAATGAGGCATTATTTTCCATCATGGTTGAGTGCATATGTAAGACTTGAGAACTCTGTAATTACCTTTCAGTATATGCACTTGATTGAGAATGAGCTTAATTTATTTTTTCGTGGTATTTAGGTCGATAGTCCATACGCAAGACTTGAGAATGAGTCTATTAGAACGCTAGCCAAGGGACCAATTTATGCTGCAAAAATATGGCCAAGCTACTGTGTTAATGGGTTCAGGTTCAGGTCAACAACTTGCCCGATCAGAGACAACTTTGTGGATCTCGACTCCACCAAAAACAGCTGTTTGTGTATCAGATCTTCGAACTACAAAGATGTTGATGCGGGCAACGATTTCTACGGCATCCTACGGGAGATTGTGGAGCTGACATATAGTTATGGAATAGAGCCTGCTAAGATTGTGTTATTCAGGTGTGATTGGTTCGATCCGATTGAAGGTCAAGGTTGGAAAGTAGACAAGCACGGTCTTGTGGATATAAACTATTGGCGTCGATATCAAGCCTATGAACCATTTGTCCTATCAAGTCAGGCTCAGCTCGTGTACTTCACAAGTTATCCTAAACGGGGAACAACAAGGTCGGACTGGTGGGCAGTATGCAAGACCAAAGCTAGAAATACCTTTGAGGTTGACGATATAGCTTATCAAGAGGATGAACTACCTCTTGTAACAAATAATATAGAAGTGGACAATACGGAAGTTCCTCATTACACATCTAATTGTGTAGAAGAAGTAGAATTATCCGAAGAGGAAGATGCAGATGAAAGTGAAGATATAGAGGAGGAGGAAGAAGAAGAAGAAGAAGAAGAAGAAGAAGAAGAAGAAGAAGAAGAAGAAGAAGAAGAGCTAAACGAACAAGATGAATTTTCAGAAGAGGATTAAATATGTACGACGCGGAGGACGTCGCGGAGGACGTTATCTTTAGTGACACTTTTGTGACAGATATTTTCCAAAAATCTGTGATGTATTTAGTGACACTTTTGGGACTATGATATTTTTCAAAAATCTGTGATGTATTTAGTGACACTTTTGGGACTATGATATTTTTCAAAAATCTGTGATGTCTATCATATAAATATGTTATTATCAGGTATGGCAGGAGGACGACGCGGAGGACGTCATCATACGAGTCAGTCCCGTGTGCCTCGGGATAGGGAGGCAGATTCCGTACCCTCATCCTCATCTCCGAGTACGCCAGTGTACAGTACTGTTCCCGGTCCATTACCGGGACAGGGCAGTTCCAGCAGGTTGGCGACTGATCTTCCCTCGTCGTCCAGCATTCCACCATCGTCGTCCAGCATTCCTCCGGCGTCCGGCATTCCTCCTGCGTCCAGCACTCCTCCTGCCGACGGCTCCATGGGGAGAGCCGACGCCCAGCATATGGAGGACGGGGATGAGACTGATCCTGACCAGGCAGGAGGTGATAGCGACCCTCCATGCGCTCCACCGGACGAGACGCGGATGGAGATTTGGACGGACGGGCCTACGAAGTAAGTTAATTAGTTAATATATATTTCTCAAATGATTATATGTACATATATATTCATGAAATTTATTATTTTATAGATATCGGCCTCCTGCAGTACAGAGAGCGCTGGGAAGATTTCTGAGGGAGAACTATGGTGGGCCTTGGATTAACTACTCAGATGCTCCCGCCGATAGGAAGGCCTTTTGGTTGGCCCACTTCAAGGTAAAAAATTTGTTTATTTTTAAATTTTAATAATCATTTTTGTATATTATATAAATTTTCTATTTGACTTCTCGTAGAGGACCTACTTCTATCCACCACACCGGGCGGCGAAGATCGAGGGCCAATTTCTTGCCGTCGCAGGCAAGCTCATTCGTGATGCGATCCGCGACCAGAAGGATCGTGACCGCGCCGGAAAGCCGATCCAAGGTTGGATCACGCCAGAGCAGTGGACTGCGATAAAGGCTAGATTCGACGAGGACGGGTACCGGGAGCGGTCTGAGAAGGCCAAGATGGCGCGGTCGAGCGCCGGTAAGTGGTGTGGTGGCTCCATTCCTATGACGGAGCATTTTCGTCGTCTGGTACGTTTCCTATGACGGACATCATTTTATATATAGTTGGAAAGAATGTTTAATACTAATAATAGATAAATATATATTTTAACAGGTAAAAAAGGGTGAGGACCCCAACATGGTGACCGTCTTCCTGGTCACCCATCGGAGGGCTGGGGAGTTCATTGACGAGAGGGCGACGCAGGCATATGTACGTTCTATCCTTTATATTAATTTACTATAACTTAGAAAACAGGAAAATAGATATCAATATAGACTTTAGCAAACACTTAGACGTTAGCAAACGTTATTCTAGGCCAAGTTTCTTTGGCTACAAGAGGAGGCGGCTGCTGCTGCTGCTGCTGCTGCAGCTAGTGCGCCAGCAGAGGGAGGGCCTGGTACTTCCTTCCAGCCGCCTACAGCTCCATCGCCGGACGACCTCTGGATGACCGTCGTTGGTGGTCTTCAGAAGGGTACGTACTACGGTACGGGATCCTACGGCGCCTATTTGGCTTCAGAGTCATCCCGGGCCCCCTCTGTCAGTGTGCAGTCTCCAGCTTCGCAGGCGTCATCACAGGCGTATGATATTGCTCGTCAGCTCCAGGAGCTGCGTCGCGAGTTGCAGCAGCAGATTTCTGAGGCAGCTGGGGCAGAGCGACGATCCGACGATCCGACGATCACCGGACGATTTGATGCGATCGAGCGCAGTATGCAGGAGATGATGAGTCTGCAGCAGGCTACAGCTGCTAACTTGCACACGCTCACGGAGTCTACGCAGCGCACAGAGCGTAGACAGGTCGAGCTGGAGGGGACGCAGATCGCCATGTCTGCCACACTCAATCAGGTACAGACTTCGCTTGAGGATAGTAGTCGGAGGATGGTGAGTGCCCTGGCTGTGCATGCTGAGTGACTGCAAGAGATAGAGCAGCGTCCTCCTGGTCCATCGATGGCGCCGACTCCAGATGTTTCACTGCCTCCGGACGTTGCACAGCTCACACATGAGCAGTACGACATCATTTTATCCCAGATGCGCAGCAGGGGTCCTTTGTGATGTCTTTTTATTATTTGTTGTTGATACACTTGTTTCTCTGTTGTGAGACTCTTATTTGTGGTTGACTTGTATTGGTTGAGATACTTCTTTCTCTGCTTGCGAGACTTTTATTAGTTGTATTGGGTGATGATATTGCTCCATCGTCTTTTATTGGTTGTATTGCTTGTTAGACTTTTATTGTTTGTAGACTTTTATTGATTGTAAACTTTTATTGGTTGTAGACTTGTTTTGCCATTTATCTGCGACGGGGATGACGAATATACCTACGCTGGGTTATAAGCGATGATCTGATATACAAAGGAGGTGCTGCCCAAATTTTTAAAAATATAATGTGTATTTTTGTGATGATGTGTGTCTGTGTTTACAGTGAATGTGAAATACAGTGTTCGGAACCATCGACAGTTTCGATTACTGTTGTATGTTTTGTCTTGGATAGAAAGAGCAACAGTTCAGGGTGTACTTCTGAGAGCTTCATTTTCACGGCCTTCACTTTCTCGGGACGTCGTAAAGGATCCCGAGAAGGTGAAGGACGTGAAGAGGAAGCTCTGAAAAGTGCACCATGAACTGTTGCTCTTTCTATCCAAGATAAATATAGAACAGTAAGCGAAACTGTCGATGGTTCGAACACTGCACTTCACACACACTGTAAACACAGACACACAGCATAACAAAAATAGCAATTATTTTTTTTATAATTTTTTTATACAGTCTGCGACGTATAGCGACGTTCTGCGACGTCTAGCGATGGAGAGTGAACGTCGCTATACGTCGCTAACTTGCGACGTGATGTCGCTATACGTCGCTAACGTGCTGACGTGGCTGACATGCCATGTCATCATATCTAAAGTTCAATGCGTCGCTAAGTTGTCGCCCTACGTCGCCAATCTGGCGACATACTCTGTAGTCGCTAGACGTCGCTAATTTTGCGACGTCTAGCGACAAGTTAGCTTACGTCGCAAATAGCGACGAACTGCGACGAATTGGTCATCTGCGACAAGCCATTACGCGACGTCAAATTTTCGTCGCTAAATCCGTCGCAGTTTATGTTTAGCGACGGATTTTCCTCATTTAGCGACGTATTCTAACGTCGCTAATATGGGGTATTTTAGTAGTGAACGCACTGAGCATCTTGGGCTAAGGAGAGTTGTGACTTAGGAGATATGGAAGAATGAAGCTTTTGGGTAGTAGAACTTAGAAAGCTTGAATATTTGAAGGTGAGAGATGATTTGAAATAAAGAATTCAAGCTCTATTTATACTAGTCTGGGGAGGCAGAGTTCGACCTGAATTCTGTCCCAAGAATTCAAATTTTTGAATGTTGGACAGCTTGTACCAAGTAGGCCCTAAAATCAGTCATGGAAATCAGGGGACAGAGTTCGGCCCGAACTCTGTGTGGGGACAGAGTTCGGCCCGAACTCTGCCTCCTAGGTGGCAGAATGGCCTTTGGGCCTATGGGCTTTGTTTGGCTTGGTGGATCTTAGGCTTGGTTCAAGAATTGGTCTGTTTGTATGGTAGAGCTTGGAGAGATATGTCTAGGGGTTGAGATGACTCAGTGCGACTCAATGTACACATTCTCCTAGACTCAATAAAATGAAGATTACAGATTTGGAACTAATAGGAAAACAAGAGCCATTTGATGACGCATTTCTTCTGATATTTGAGCAGATCTGAAGACGTCTTTTTTCTTGACAGCAGTCGTCCAAAGATAAGCAGATCTGAAAATCTGAATACCTTTCGGGGGCTTCGCCTACGAATCCCGATGCGAGGCCCCGGATAGGTCGCTAGGCGGTTCAGAAAAATCTTTTTGTATGACGCCGTCTTTGGTCCATCATTCATTCTTCATTTCCCGATGTCCTGGTTTAATCATGTTAGATCATGCTTACCATATGTCTACAAATACATGTCACGCGAGCAAAATAAGTTGCAGTACGATACAAGCATAGCAATATGATATATGACAATTAGGATAATGTTAAGTTTAAGTAGCAACATGATAGTGAGTAAATGAATATTAGTGACATCATTATGTTAAACTTAGTTGATTAGCCATATTCAAAAATACGATATAATCATTGGACCAACATTAATTCCAAGATCTGCAATAGATTCAATGATAAGTGTGAAATATGTACAGAAGTAAAATAAACCCGTACATCCTTTCAAAATCCGATTAAAAGAGATACCGAAACGTTGGATTTAATCCATACAGATGTATGTGATCTAAAAGGTATACAAACGAGAAATGGAAAAAAGTACTTCATCACATTCATCGATGACAGTACTCGTTATTGCTATGTTTATCTTATGAAATCAAAAGATGAAGCAATAGATATGTTCAAACACTATAAAACTGAAGTAGAAAATCAACTTAATCGAAAGATTAAAGTTATTAAAAGCGATAGAGGTGGTGAATATGAAGTACCTTTTGCAGGATTCTGTGCAGAACATGGAATTATACACCAAACTACTGCACCATATTCACCACAATCCACTACCAAAATACAGTCAATTAGCGACGGCACATTAGCGACGAATTATTTTTGTCGGCGTTAGCGACGGATTTGCGACACATAACCGACAGAGTACCGACGACAAGCCGCTATATTTTTTATTTTATTTTAAGGGGGAGAAAAGGTCGCACGTCCGTCGTTAGGGAGTTGGAAACATAGCGACGGATACGTGGACCGCCGCTATGCAGTCGACTATTTGGCAAAAATTATTGGGAGAAGTGGCGAGACAGATCTTCGACTACGTAGCGACGGATAGTCCGTCGGCAAGTATCCAAAAGAGCGACGGACTAGCGACGGATATGATCCGTCGCTAATCCGTCGCTAAATATACGATCCAGACTTAAATTGAAACGACGGGAGGAACTTTTCATTCCCCCAAATTTCACTCTCTCCTCTCTCTCTCTCTCTCTCTCTCCCGCGGCTTCGTCTCCTTTCTCTCTCGAAGGTGATCGACGGCGTCCTCTCCTCTCTCTCTCCCGAAGGTAATCCTCTCTCTCTCTCTCTCTCGTGGTGGTCGGAGGAGCAGCGGGGGCGTCGTGGGCTGGGGGGCGACGGAGGAGGCGTTGGCTGCGGGGGCGGGGGAGACGGGGGCTGGAGTGGCTGGTGGGGGAGGCGTTTGGCTGTGGGGGCACGGGAGATAGGGGGCGGGGGAGGTAGGGGCGGGGGGGGGGGGGGGTTGGTTGCGGGGGCGGAGGAGGCGGGGGCGGGGGGGGGGGGGGCGGTTTCCTGCGAGGGCGGAGGAGGCGGGAGCTGGGGAGGGGGAGGGGGGGAGGGTTGGCTGCGGGGGCGGGGGAGGCAGGCTTCTAGCAAGGGCTCCATTTTGATTGTCTATGCAATGTTTTATAAAACAATTTTATTTTAATTATTATAATTGTTTCTTTTAATTTATAAAAAAATATAGAATTGCTAAAGAATCGTGTAGTATATTACTACTTGTCTAGGGAAACCCAAGTATCTGGTATGTATCACAAGAGAATTTATAACTTAATAAGTGATGTGGCCTAAGAGGGAAAATGGTGAACCAAGTTTATGGTTAAACTAACAGATTTGTACATGAGCTATCAGAAAACCTGCCCAGTGTGACAATATGTGAATATAGGTTAGCTCACTTAGTATCACCCTCTAGTATAAGCTCTAGAGTGTTAAGAGGAGACCAGGCCTAATAGATAGTAAAAATCGAAATAGATAAATTGTATAGGAATGTAATGATGTAGCAGAAATGGGGTAACTACAAGCATACGTTGCATGTGTATGCAACTGATGTATTGATATACCATATAGCTGTAGTCCAATGGGATTACAAGGGAAGGAGAACATTTGTAGTCACGCATGGACAGAGTGTTAGCATACGTTATTTATTTAGAATGGGTGGCATTGATAGGTCGATTAGTTTTGGATATCAGTATTTTAGTTAGCATACGCAAATGAAATTGGATTGAGACTTCGAAAAAGGTACGACTTTTGTTAATTGGATTTTAGTTATAGGATTTCCTAGAACTAGAAGCATACGCAAATGAAATAGGATTAATTAGATTTTAGTAAAGAGAGTCTTTGTGTTATGCTTTGTATTAGTCACATGTATGTGTAAGTATCAGTTTGTTAGAGGCAACGGAACTTTGCCGTTGCATTTCATTAGCAAGTAATGAGAACCCATTTATCTAGGTGTTGGTATCTCAAGTATCAAATGGTGTGGTTTCATTTTTTATGCATATGTCATGTACCTTCAGTGGTATGCATGGCATTGACTGTTATACACATACACTAGCATGGTTGAATACTTGATAATTTGAACACTATCGGTATCGGAATATCGGTATCGGTATCGCACTATCGGTATCGGTATCGAACTATCGGCCTATATACCAGCGGATCCACCAGTTACATGATTATATACTAATTCTGTTTAGTTTGTCTTACGATACAGATTTTTACATCCAATCTGTGATGGTTCGTTATTTCGTTGATCATATATGGATGTACAAACGACAACACGAGAGCAGAATAGGTGTGAGTGACAATTTTCAGGCAAGCGTGGAAGTGTTTCTTAAGTATGCCATGAGCAAAGCTCAGTATATGGACGGTAACAAAATCAAGTGTCCATGTCGTAATTGTCGCAGTAGACGTTACGAAGAAGTGGTGAGTGTAAGAGATCATTTGACCCGTAAGGGTTTCGTACGTGATTATGGCCTGTGGTCATCGCAAGGTGAACTATATGCGGAAAGACAGGTTGCGAATGCTGCTACTTATGCTTTTGATGATAATGCTGCAACGAATTTTGTCGTCGAAGACGACGAATACTCTGTTGATTATGGAGACCTACAGAACCTTGCACGAGATATGGTGTACGACGCGGCAGGGCCTAATTTTGATTCGGAGGATCCTAATCCCGAGACAAAGGAGTTCTATGATATGTTTCAGGATGCAGAAACTTCTTTTTATCCTAGTTGTGAGCCTCATTCTGTACTGTCAGTGACGATGCGGTTGTTGAACATAAAGTCCGATTTTAACTTGCCATAAACTTGCTATGATCGGATTATACAACTAATCAAGGAGGTGTTACCGAAGGAATCAAAAGAGCTTCCAAAAAACTTCTACAAGTCGAAGATAATGGTCCGACAATTGGGACTGGGGTACGAGAAGATAGATTGTTGTCGCAACGGATACATGTTGTACTACAAGGAGAACGAGGATATAGAAAGTTGCAGCTTCTGGAATGCGGATCGTTACAAGCCAGTCAGGGGAAAAGAAAAGTCAACTAGAAAACGACGTCCTTGCAAGTATATGCATTACTTGTCGATCACGAAGCGCTTGCAAAGGATGTATATGTCTCAGAATACAGTAGAACACATGACGTGGCACAACGAAGAACGCACAAAGGACGATGGAGAATTGTCACATCCTTCGGATGGAGAGGCGTGGAAATATTTCGATTTGCGTCATCCAGATTTTGCTGCAGAGCCTAAAAATGTACGTCTGGCGCTATGTTCTGATGGCTTCGCCCCTTTCGGGCAGTCGGGATCTCAATACTCTTGCTGGCCGGTCATTCTGACCCCTTACAATCTGCCACCATGGATGTGTATGTAGACTCCTTATATGTTCTTGACAGCTATCATACCAGGTCCCAGAAATTCGACGAAGAATATCGATATATATTTACAGCCGTTGGTGGATGAGCTGAAATAGCTGTGGGAGATCGGCGTCGCGACCTATGATATTTCCAAGAAACAGAACTTTCAGATGAGAGCTTCACTGATGTGGACAATCAATAATTTTCCCGTATACGGTATGCTGTCAGGATGGAGTACTCATGGCACCATGTCTTGTCCGATATGCATGTAAAATAGTAAGGCGTTTCGCCTGAAGCATGGAGGAAAAACTTCTTTCTTTGATTGTCATCGTCAATTTCTGCCCGCGAGTCATCCTTGGAGAAAGAACAAGGACGCGTTCAGAGCTGGAAAACAAGAATTTTCTCATCCGCCCGCCAGATTGTCGGGATACGAGATATTTGAAAAGATGTAAAGGACTTGCCCACTGTAATGGAAGATCCATCGAACAATCGTGTCGATGGATTCGGACAAAGCCATAACTGGACCAAACAGAGTATCTTCTGGGACTTGCCTTATTGGAAAGATAATCTTATAAGGCATAATCTTGACGTTATGCATATAAAAAAGAATGTGTTCGATAATGTCTTCAATACCGTCATAGATATTAAAGGAAAGACGAAGGACAATCCAAAAGCAAGACAAGACATTGCCGAGATATGCAAGCGTCCTTATCTGAACTTGATACAAAGGGGATCTAGTGGACAATTAACTAAGCCGATAGCACAATACACATTGAGCAAGGAAGATAGATTAATAATCTGCAAGTGGGTATCTACTTTAAAATTTTTTGACGGCTATGTGTCAAATTTGTCTAGATGCGTTGATCTCAATGAACGCAAGCTAACGAGAATGAAGAGTCACGACTGCCACGTGTTTATAGAAAAATTACTGCCCATTGCTTTGAAAGAGTTGTTGCCTTCTGCTGTATGGGTTCTGTTAGCCGAACTATATATATTCTTCAGGGATATTTGTTCAACTAAGTTGACTGTGCAACACATGGTTGAACTTGAGGAGAAGATTATCTTAACAATTTACAAGTTGGAGAAAATATTTTCTCGTGGCTTCTTCGACAGCATGGAGCATCTACCGATTCATCTAGCATACGAAGTCCGTATCGGTGCATCTATTTATTATCGATGGATGTACCCATTTGAAATATACATAAAAATCGATATAATTTAATTTGAATTTCAGTTGGTTTTAAAATTCATTCTTAATTCTCAAGATAATTTGTCTCTCTAGATACCTACACCATCTAAAGAAGAAAGTTGGCAACAAGGCTCATATAGAGGCTTCGATATGCGAAGCATATCTTATCGAAGAGGTGTCAAACTTCTGCTCCATTTATTTCGATACTCATGTTAAGATAAATCGAAATATACCTCAAAGAAATAACGAGGACGTTGAGGATGGAGGTATATTCAATGTAAGGGGCAAGCCTGTTGGGGCTAGTAAAAAACGGTGGTTAACTGACGACAAGTATGATGCCGCTCACCGATATGTCTTGTTAAACTGTGACATACAAGAAGTTAGAGATTTGGAGAAGTAAGTCAGTACACTTGCACTCGTTATAATCTCTAATTTGATGAAGTAAGTGACTACACTTATATATTCTTATTCTCTCTAACAGTGTATTTAGAGATGAAGTCAAAATGAGGACACCCGATATTACCGATGAGGGACTTCAAAGAGAGGTTGATTGTACATTTTTGTCATGGTTTCGCAAATACGTAAGTAACTGAGATTATAACTGAGATTATAAATATATAATCTAAAACATTTAAATTATAAATATTTGTTTACAGGTTTTATTGCCTGAAACAACACTCACTAATGAGAGTGTTCGTTATCTGGCATTGGGACCGAAGAAGCAAACAAAGACTTAGCCAGGATATGTCGTTAATAGCTTCAGGTTTAAGGCAACTCAGAATGCTATAAATGTCGAATTTATTAATGACGGCATCAGTACCAAGGATTCCGGTGTTTGCATAAGAGGCACCATCTATGACGACGAGCCGGACTTTGACTATTATGGAGTGCTTCGGGATATTATAGATTTACAATATATTGGTCCATATGATATGCATATTGTGATGTTCAAATGTGAGTGGTTCGATACGACACCAAATATCGGTTGAAAAATTGATAAAAATTTTGGATTTGTCGATATAAATCATCGCAGGAGGTATAGAGGGTCCGATAAATTTGCGATAGCAAGTCAGGCTGTTCAAGTCTACTATACAAGCTACCCAAGGCGTCGTAGAGATCGATTTGACTGGTGGACAGTATGCAAAATTAAATCTAGAAATACATTCAACGTTGGAGACCCAGCATACCAAGAGGACCAGATCGAAAAGTCCCAATACTTGGGACAACAGTCGGATACAATGGATGTTGAAGATATTATTGAGGAAAATAGAGGGAAGGAAGAGGTTGATATAGAAAACTTAGCTATCAACCAGGGGAGAAAGATGCGTCTTGTCCCAAATATTGAGGCAGAAGAAGAAGAAGAAGAAGAAGAAGAAGAAGATGAATTTGATGGGGATGAGGATACAGATGAAATCGACGATGAGGATAAGGATGAGGATGAGGATGATGATGATGATGAAGACGAGGCCGAGGATGAGAACGAAGATGATGACGATGATTAGGTTAAATATTGTTGTATATTAAAAACACTTCCAATTACGTGAATTAAGTTTGACCTCATAAAAGCAATTACGTGAATTCATGTTTTTTTTGTTCGATCATTTACTTATTGTATGATTTTCTTTTTACAGATGGCACTCCTAGTCTTTTTCGTCGCGGCGGCACTCGTCTCCCTGCTGCTGGTATGTATATTTTAGTTTAGAATTTTATATTCATTTACACTTCTATATTGTTAATTATGTTTATGTGTTCTATTTACAGGTCATGATGGCTGGCCGTGGTCGTGCTGCTGGTGGTGGTCGTGGTGGTACTGGTGGTGGTGGTGGTGGTGGTCGTGGTCGTGGTGGTACTGGTGGTCGTGGTCGCATTCAATCTTTCTGGGATGTGACCCCATCCAGCGAACCCGACCCGGAGAGTACCCCAGGCAAAGACGCATCCCGCCGTCGATCGACAACTTCATCGAGGCATGAGTTCGGATCTGCCAGCGGATCCGTTCCGCTATCGGACCCACCAACGAATCCACCAGTGGATCCACCAGTGGATCCACCAGTTACTGCACAGTGGGCCCTGGAGTACCCCCATACTCGGTTCCATCTGGTTACTGGAGAGTACATGTGCGGACCCGCGGATCCTCCGACGCCACCAGAGAGGCTGACAGGCGAGTTCCGACGAGAGCTATGTCCCGTGGGAACCTCGTAAGTAAATTTAAGATAATTTATTAATTTTTTTTATTTTTTCAAGTTAATAATCCAGTCGTTGCTTCTTTGTAGGTTTTTTTTCATTTAATGTTGCCAGGGCTCTTGGAGAAATTATCAGGGCTAACTTCCATGGTCCCTACCTCAACTTTTCGTCGGTGCCCCCAAACTTGAAGTACGTTTGGCTCGACGAGTTGAGGGTATATATCTATATCTTCTGGTTAATTATTAGTTACTCTTTAATCAACAATTTTTTAAATTACGTGATAATTGAATTTGTATGTTAGACGACGTTCTGGTGGCCCCCCCATCGCGAGGACGCGATCCGCAGGACCTACAGAAGTGCTGCCACGAAGAAGATACGGGATATGATTCATGACCTGAAAATGGGACAGACGAGGCCGAATTGGATCCGGCAGGACTATTATGAGGAGCTCTTAGATATGATAGATACTCCTGCCTACATGGAGAAATCGGAGAAGGCGAAGGCGAACCGACGGACCGCGGAGCTTCATACGGGGGGATCAAGGTCCCACGCAGCGGTGCTTGCAGATCTGGTGAGATGCCGCAATTTCATTTCACTATCGAATTCGGTATTATTAATATACGGAGTTAATTAAATTATACAAAAAATTCATATGCAGATCCAACGGGCGGTGAAGACGAAAAGGGCACCAGAATCGGTCACCATGTACGATGTGTTCCAGCATACGCACAAGAGGCGGAAGGATGGGACCTTCGTTGACGATAGGACCAAGGAGACCGATGTAAGTACTTATGTTTATGATATTTACGTTAGAATTAAAAGTATTCGGACTATAACTTAGATAAACTTACGATTCACAATATAACTTAGTGAAACATAGGATTTAGATTACAACTTAGGTAAATCTTATAGCATAAACACATTCATTTGATAGGCTGCGTATCGTGCGGCCCTTAGTCGGGCTCAGCCAATTGCTGCCGAGGATGTCGGTGAAACGACGCTCGCCCGAACGCCCTCTTCTATGGCCGCTCGCAACGACTTGTTCATAGATACCGTCGGCGGCTTTAAGAAAGGGCGCCTGTACGGCGTCGGCTCCCTAGGGGAGTTGCACATGGCGACTCAGAGATTTCAACCGACACTGCCTCCTCCCGCGGTCCCGGCAGACGATGATGTGAGGTCGCAGCTTGCGCAGCTGCACGAGACGGTGTCGTCCTTACGGGACCAAATAGCTACGTACTTTCTGCCTCCGTCTACTGCTGTCGGTCCGTCTGCTGCTGGTGTCGGTTCGTCTGCTACTTGTGCCGGTCCGTCGGCTGCTGGTGCCGGTCCGTCGACTGCTGGTGTCGGTCCTTCTTCCGTCGATCATTTTTCTTTCAACCCTGCTGCCCCTCTGGTACCGCCTCCGACTGTGACGACACTCCTTGATCTCATGTCGCCAGAGAAGCTACGCCTAGTTTCGGACAGTCTCTTCGACGGATTGTCGCCGTACCTAGTGGAGCAGTATTATCATCGGTCGCAGGAGGGAATACCACCACCGGAAAATTGAACTCCTCCTGCTCCTTGAAGTATTGTATAAGAATATTTGGAATATCTGTGGAAATTTTAGAATATTTGTGGGAATTTCGGATTATAACGACGGATATTAAGTTTATGATTTCATGATAATCGGTGTCTATTTTATATTGGTTTGGGTTATGCATATTTGTGATTATATATTGGTCTATGTGATTCTTGGATAATTGGTGTGCATTATATTCGTATGTAATTTATAATGGATTATATATTGGTCTCAGTGATTGTATATTGTGATTATATATTGGTCCGATGTTCGGATGTTGTGTGAACAGGGAAAGCTCTGCAATTTTTCTTTAAAAAATATCTCAATTAACGGCGGACTAGTGACGGGTTAGTGACGGATAACATCAATTTCCGACTACATGTCGACGGAATATCCGTCGCTAACTGGAGAATTGAAAATATTTCCAGTTAGAGACGGAACGTCGACGGCCAGCCGACGGAATATTTTGCATGGCGACGACTTGCCGACGGAATATCCGCCGGCAAGGTTCTG
This sequence comes from Iris pallida, assembly GCA_029216955.1. Taxonomy (NCBI): domain Eukaryota; kingdom Viridiplantae; phylum Streptophyta; class Magnoliopsida; order Asparagales; family Iridaceae; genus Iris; species Iris pallida. Next base: position 4,899 of record JANAVB010034956.1, on the reverse strand, counting down.
GTGGTATGAAGATGTACAGAATGTTAGCGACGGATATTCCGTCAGGGATCCGTCGCTATGGTCGACGGATTTGCGTCGGGATATCCGTCGCCATGGTTCTGGAAATACAATTTTTGACAAATTTGCGTCGGAATATCCGTCGCCATGGTACTGGAAATGCTTGACATTTCCAGAACAAGGTCGACGGATCATCCGTCAGGGATCCGTCGCTAATCCGTCCTTATTTAGCGACGGCGGTCGACGAAATAGTGACGGAATGATACACTCTGATACACTGTTACGACGGTTTACCGACGGACTATCCGTCGCTAAGCGTCTATACAATTCTATACTAACTACTTGAATTCGACGACAGACCGTCGGCAAGTCGTCGCTAATGCAACGAATATGACGACGGAAAACCGTTGCTATTCCATCGCTTGACGACTACTTAGCGACGGATCTATATTAGCGACGAGCTGATTGCCGACGAATTTTTTTGACCAATATCCGTCAGTAATCCGTCGCTAATACATAGTAGCGACGGATGGGCGACGGATCTGGCCGTCGCTAAAGCCATATATTTTGGTAGTGATCTAATGGTATCGTTGAACGAAAGAATCGAACAATTAAAGAAATGATGAATTCTTTATTATTAAGTTCAGGACTACCAGATAATTTGTGGGGAGAAGCTATACTTACAGCCAACTATCTTTTAAATAAGGTGTCCCATAAGAAAAAGGATAAGACGCCATATGAATTATGGAAAGGGAAGAAACCTTCCTATAAATACCTCAAAGTGTGGGGATGTCTTGCAAAAATGCAATTCATTTGCCTAAAATGGCCAAGATAGGTCCCAAGACCTTTGACGACATATTTATAGGATATGCTGAAAGCAGTTCTGCTTATCGGTTTTTCGTACATAAGTCAGACATTCCGGAGATACATAATAATACAATTATTGAATCTAGGAATGCATCTTTCTTTGAGAATATCTTCCATGCAAGAAGATACATGAAAGAGAAACATTAAAAAGAAATTTTGATGACATTATACATACTGGTCAAAGTAATGCAGATAATGAATTTGTCGATAAGGAAGATGTGCCTAGACGCAGTAAGAGGTCTAGAACATCAAAGACCTTTGGACCTGAATTTCTAACATTCATGTTAGAAAATGAGCCTCAAACTTTCAAAGAAGCAATGTCTACACCAGAGGCACCACTTTGAAAAGAAGCTATAAATAGTGAAATAGAGTCCATTATGCAAAACTATACATGGGAATTAGCTGATCTTCCTCCAGGATGTAAGCCATTAGGCTGCAAATGGATATTTAAGAGGAAGATGAAAGCTGATGGAACTATTGATAAATATAAAGCAAGACTGGTTGTCAAATTATATAATAAAAAACAAGGAATTGATTATTTTGATACATATTCACTAGTAATAAGGATAACATCAATTCGGATGTTAATTGCAATAGCAGCATTGCACAATCTTGAAATACATCAAATGGATGTGAAGACTGCCTTTCTAAATGGTGATCTAGAAGAAGAAATCTACATGAATCAACCAGAAGGATTCATAGTAGCAGGTAAAGAAAGGAAGGTGTGCAAACTAGTTAAGTCTCTATATGGACTTAAACAAGCACCAAAACAGTACACCAAAAGTTTGACAATGTAATGATGTCAAATGGATTCAAGATCAATGAGTGTGACAAATGTGTGTATTCTAAAAATACACAAATTGGATATGTCATTATATGACTATATGTAGATATATGATATGCTAATAATAGGCAGTAATAATAACATAATCCAGGACACAAAGAAGATCTTAATCAAAACTTTGACATGAAAGATCTGGAAATTGCAGATGTTATGTTAGGAATTAAGATTTCTAAAACACCAGATGGGCTGGTATTATCCCAATCTCATTACATTGAGAAGATTATAGAAAAACATAATCAAAATGATAATAACATTACAAAAACTCCAGTAGATTTAAATCTACATTTAAAGAAGAATACTGGAGAAAGTATCTCACAAGTAGAATATTCTCGTATAATTGGGAGCCTTATGTATGTCACGAACTGTACGCGATCGGACATAGCTCAATCAGTTAACAAACTGAGCAGATACACGAGTAAACCAGGAAAAGATCACTGGAAGGCTATTATTAGAGTACTCAGATATTTAAGATACACTAAAGACTATGGATTGCACTATACTAAATATCCAGCTGTACTCGAAGGATACAGTGATGCAAATTGGATATCTGATACTAAAGACTCGAAATCCATAAGTGGATATGTCTTTACACTTGGAGGTGCAGCAATATCGTGGAAGTCCTCAAAACAAACATGCATAGCCAGATCAACTATGGAATCTGAATTCATAGCTTTGGATAAAGCAAGTGAAGAAGCAGAGTGGCTTCGAAATTTCTTGGAGGATATTCCAATATAGCCAAAGCCGTACCAGCAATCTGTATACATTGTGATAGTCAATCTGCTATCGGTAGGGCACACAGTCATATTTATAACGGTAAATCAAGACACATTCGAAGACGTCATAATACCGTTAGACAACTTCTCTCTAATGGCATAATCACGATTGATTATGTAAAATCAAAGGAAAACCTTACGGATTGTCACGACCCGCACCCGGATATACGGGTACGAATACGTGGGCCACGCCCAGCTACGCCACAGTATCGGCGGTAGAGCGCTGTCAAGTACCCTATACTGACTACAACATCTAAAGATCCATAACTAGAAATGACCTCATGTCACCTCACGAAAACTAAGGAAGATAAGACAAGAAATAAAAATAATATCACTAGAACAACTAGAATCTACAAGGATCATAAGACAGGAAATAAAGAAGGAACAACAAAACTAACTAAGGATAACTACCAGACAACTCACATAGAAGAATAGTGAGATCCACCTCAGCTAGCAACATCATGAAGTCCAATACGGAGGGCACAACTACTCCTAAAATTTTGTCAACATATCCAGTCAGGATGGAACGAGCACAAATCTCAAATAACAGTTCTAATTAGACGATTGAAAATGTAACAGTAAATAGAGAGAATATACAAGAATCATGAAATATACATGTGAGTATCATGGCAAGGTAAGCTGTAAATCTAGAGCTAGAACAAGGCAAGTAAAACTGATCATGGTATGTACAAGAATCAAGAATCATCTATCTAAGTGTGTGAGTACTAGTTTCAACATGTGGCCGGCTTGGGTCTGCACAAGGTCTACTGGCCTGATTAATCATACATGGGGTGTATGATTAACACTCACAAGATCTACAAAAATAACAAGGTGGATAATGACCACACATCTACACTAATATTCCCGTCCCGACTAGTATAATGGATCCAACCATGATACATCATGACACGCGATTCTCCGAGAGGGTAGCTAGCCTTCGCAGGAATCGTGTCTATACAATACACAAGGAACAAGAAAGACTTGCACAAGATATACCAAGGAAAGCGAGGAATAACATCTCATAACGGGATCCAGAAAAATACCAATCCGTGTGAACAATGTGTCAAGAGAACAAGGGCATCTACACTAAATACAAGAAACATAGACATATCATAAAACAGAAATTATCAGAGAATGTACTCGCCTGAGATCTGGTGAAATATGTCAACTGAGTCCAAGAACAGTGCCTCAAGGACCTTTAAGTGAAATACTGTATCAAAATAAGGGTTGGAAGTAAAATCAAGTTATACTAAGTCAAACTAGGTCAAGACAAGTCAAACTAGGTCAATCTAAGTCAAGGGTTGACTTACAGTTGACTTTGATCAACTGGTCAACTCTGGTCAATTCTAGGTCAAACTTGACTAATATTGACTAACAGTTGACTTTGGGTCAACTGGTCAACGTCGGTCAAGTTCTAATCAATTTTAGGCTACGGTTGACTTCCGGTTGACTTTTGGTCAAAATAGTCAACTGTGGTCAACAAGGTCAAAACTAGTCTAACCTAGGTCATATGTTGACTCTATTCGACGTTCAGTAAAAGTAGTCAACCAAGGTCAACAGGGTAAAAGCTAGTCTCTATAACCATCTACAAGGTCAACATATCAATTTCAATAATTGTGAAATCACTGGAACGATGGATCTAAAATACAACAAAGAAGATTATAATAATAGGGTAAAAATCTACAGATGTTGTCGGATGGTGAAACAACCATTACCAACGTGTCCAGAATGGTCGAAATAGCTAGAATAGCCTATCCATAAGTCCAATTTGGACACATGGGCAAAAAGGTAATTTCGGGTCAAAACGGTGTGCGTGTCGGAACCGCTTTGCACCGAAAAATGTGCAAGAATACTAGTCTACCAAACCTAATAAATTATATGTCTACGAATCCAGAATGACGATACGAACCCAACGGTATATCCAGAATTGGATTCCGTTGACCCGATCTCAAATTGGTCCGTGACCCTGATATTGGAATCCGATTTGCACGAAAAAGCGTGTCGGAGCCAATGTCCTCAAAACTCAACAAATTATATGTCAACGAGTCCAGATTGACGATACGAACTCACGGTATATCCGAATTGGATTTCGATGAGCCGAACTCAAAATGATCCGTTGACCCGGATATTGGTATCCGACTTGCTCCGAAATGCGTACCGGAACTAATGTCCACTAAAACCTAAATTATATGTCAACGAGTCCAGAATGATGATACGAACTCAACGGTATATCCAGAATTGGATTCCGACGAGCCAGCGTCAAAAGTCCCGTTGATCCGGATTGTGGGGCCCGCTTTGCACCGAATACGTGTCAGGGTCCACGTCCTCCAAATCTAACAAACTTTATATAAAAACGTGCCAGAACGACGCCACGAGTCTACTGGTGGTGTCAAAAATTGAATCCGGAGTCCCGGGTTC
>JANAVB010034955.1:0-22883 GCA_029216955.1 Iris pallida | reverse complement strand
AAATTAAGTGCAAGAGATCGGGTTTGGGCAATCCATTCCGGAACTCTCCGAATTAATCCACTATTTGAGCAAATAGTTACACACGAGTTTTGATCCGAAGAACTCGCCAACTTCTTACCGAGAGCTTAATCCGAAGGCCTCTCCGACTTCACCGAGGAGTTTGGATATGAAGACTCTCCAACTTCAACCGAGAGTTGGATACGAAGACTCCCAACTTCAACGAGAGTTTGAATACGAAGACTCTCCAACTTCAACCTTTCATAATAGGTTTTGATCCTTCCTTATACAATAAGATGAGATCTTACTTTTCAACTCAATAACTCTAACCACAATTTGTGATGGCAAATGAAATCTTTGTAGAGTTGTTGTGGATAGCTTTGGTGGTTTAGAAATTTTTAGGCTCAAAAGATCAACCATGAATGAAGGGGTTCAAGGCTATTTATAACCAAAGCAAAAAAGTACAATAATGCAACTTTTACAGGCTAAACGGATCATCCACCGGATTTTTGCGGAAATCCACCGGATCATCGCCTGTATAGTCCAACGACTATAATAGAGCCGTTGGGATCAGTCATTCGTAAAATCTGACCGTTGGAATACAAACGGTCATATGGCGGAAAATCTGCCAAAATTCTGTGGTTTTCTGCGGATAATCCGAACACTCACAGAAGGTATTCTGTGAGACCATTCGGATCTTCCGTCGAATTTCCGCAGAGATCCGCCGGATTATCCGCCAGGATTCCGAAGATTGTCCTGGGTTATGTTCTACCCTAGCTTCGATTTTGCCATCTATTTCTTATGTTTACAATGATTCCTAAGACTCATTACAGACTCCAAATATACTATAGTAGGAGCAGGCTTCTGCAGAGTCTTGAAATGATGATGGCTTGGCTTTTCCTTTGATAGGTGCTGGCTTTTTCCTGACGGCAGCTGTCCAAGATATCCAGTTTATGAAAACTGAATACCTTTCGGGGGCACCCCCACGAGGGCGCTGCCCCTCGACCCCCATCCGCTGACCGGGCGCGGACCCCCGAGTGCATGGCTCCGGAGATGTCGTTCGGGTGGTTCAGAGAAATCTTGTGGATCTATCGTCTTTGGCCCACCATGATTTCCTCAATGCATATGTCCACATTGATCTTGCTTATTGCTTTTCTGCATGTACTGTTAGACGAAACAAAGCAATATACAATATATCAAGTTTAAGGCATATTAGGACAATGCTTACAATAGTAATAGCATAAGATTAGTGATACCATAATGAAAATAGTATCACTAATATGTAAAACAAAGGCACATATCACCACATATAAGTAGAAGTATAAATGCTATAGTGATGGTATGAAGATTAGTGACAATGAATGTTAAACTTAACAGATTAACCATATTAAAAAACATGAGACAATCATTGGGCCAACATGGTTACCTCTTTCACCTCGACCTCTGGTTCAAAATCAAGAACTTGGGATAACTGTACCAATTTAGAGTAATTTACTCTAAAAATAGTTTTACACCAAAAGAGAAAGTTTAAGGTTCTAGAAAGAGATAAGATTGTTTTATGATCTGCAAAATAGTTTTGGCATACGATACCTCGAGGAATTGATGCTTACGGAAGAACATATGGTGTGTGCAAACCAAAGAAATGAATCAATTAACGATATCGCAACAATAAAGCTAAAGTGCATAAAATGGCTAAGTTTCAAAAAAAATAGTAAAGGTTATTGGACAACTTGTGCACAATAGGTAGTTTTCCTCGAACGGTTGCCTAGGACAAGGAACCGATTCGGCCTGGGGGAACGAGTATAGCAAGTGCCAGCAGGATCGACACGGGTGATTCGGGAACTTTCGCGTAGGGCAATGACCTTCACACCCTTTTACTGCTTGAACTAATGCACGTGACACGGGATGAACATGTAGCTGCTCAATGTATACAATTTCATATGCTTGTCTCAAACATGTTAATATTCAAATCGGCTAGGATGGTTAGAAAGATCACTAAATAGCTAACATGTTTTATAAAACTACTTGAACAAATAAAGCATGGGTTTTAATTGGCCACTCACCAGTACATGTGATCGTATTGACCCTCGCTCTTTACATATGGTACGAATTAGGAGGGACGTGCCAATTGACCAAGGCGACGTTCCTATTTTGAAACTTCGACCGTACGTTGAAGACTCCCGTCACATCACTTTTGAATACTCTCTACAACAGTCCAAGGAATATATCTCGGCCTCCCTCGTATCTAGGTAGCTGGAATACTTTTGTTGTAAATGAGGGATGTATGTATAAAATGACTATCTCATTGGCACTCCTTTTGTAATCGAGTCATGTTAGAAGCCCGCGCGACACGATTATAATAGAGTCTGTAATTGATGTCTATTATCAATAAAATGCAAAGATTTTCTATCTCAATGTGTTGTTCAATTTTTCTGTGCTCTTTCTCTTAGTTGTTGTGTTTCGTATTACCGTATGACTATGCCTTGTGCGATCGCAACCTAGGTTCGCACGGCATCACGCCCAGGGGACGACTATCGGTTCTTCAGAATCGGTACATGACAAAATTAGGGGATGAGGCTCCTCGAGAAGGTATCAGGGCGTTAGGAGGTGTCCTAGGGTCAAGATGATGGTGGTAGGAGCGTTGGAAGAGGTCGGGATGATGAGTTTCTGATAGGTGGAAAAATATGTGCAAACATATAGGAAAGGAACTTGTGCGTTCGGTTTAAATATTTAATATAAAATATGCACGAAAAGGGTAGGGCGCATGATATGTGAGGGAGAAAATATTAAGAGGGTTTCTTTTTGGTTTGGTGGTATTTGGTTAAGATTTGATGGTTTAAATCAAAGGTGTATCTCAAAGAGATTTGATTGGGTCCAAATTAGGAAAGTGGTTATAGGATTTGATTTAAATTAGATTTAATTCATGTGGCTGCATATTAATCCATAAAAAATAATCTAAAATAGGTGTAAGAGGTTAGGACACCCTAGAATAGGCTCTAATCCTACTTGGATTAGTTTTGGGTCGGTAGAATTTTTATGATCGATTTGAGTCCAATATATCTATAATTTCGACTTTTATGCCATTTGAAAATAAATCGTACATTGGAAATCAATTGAGTGGTACACCATTGGCATGTACATAGTAGGCTAAAAATAGATTAAAACCATATATTGGGTCAAAAAGGTTGGATCGGGTTTGGGCCTCAAATCGGAATTAGAAAAATACATCAAAATTACGACGAAGGATAAAATGGTCATTTTGACCCAAAAGTTGTAGTACAAGAGAACAAGTTTGAGTGGGACATGATATACCAAAATTAAGGTGAACTCGTCTAGAACACGAATATGAAACTTGTTTCGAGGAATTGGTCAATTTTGTGCTTAAAAAATCCAAGCTACGACAAAGTGCCTATATAGCTATAATTAAAAAAAATATGGTTTATTATATAAAATTATATAAATAGATTAAAAAATTTCCAATAATAAGGGTGTTTACAATCTATCCACCTTAAAAAAATTTGTCCTCAAATTAAATAACACTACTATAAAATGCTATAATAAAAAGGGTTAAGCTATAAATATACCGAAATCCTTAAATAATGTGCATACCGCTCCCGCATGAAATCTTCATACTAAGTAAATTCTTCTGGAAAATGGTGCTTCCATGCACCCGAACCAATCTAATTATCTGCGCTCTAAGCGTCTTCTCACTAGTATCCAAGATAGCATCTGGTTGTTCCTCGTATGATAGACTGGGTCCCACTTTGTTCTCGGAGTGATCAACCTCATGACTGAGATCAGTCACATACCTCCTCAACTATGAGACATGAAACATATCCTGCACTCTCTCTAAGTATGGAGCAATGCAAGAAAATATGCCTCTTCTCCAACACGATTTATATTACCCAAGGGTTATAAATCTAGAGGTACGACTTCTAACCTGGCCCTTAAGTCTTCTCCTATTACTAACCATAGAAAAATCACAATTCCTCTGAAACTCTATAAATCCTTAAACTATATACTATATCCTATAAGCTACCTCACTAACTTTTATACTAGTTCAATTAGCAATCCACCTCTTCTATCATATAATCTATATAATCCTTTCAAATAAGCCTACCCATTGATACCTATCCGCGGGTAAAGGTTGAGGCTGAACTAGACGGCTATATAAACCTGTTGGTTATCCTCTAGTCCTGGCCTGCTATTGGTCATTTTAAATCTAGTCATGTATGGAGATGATCTTTCATTATACTTAGATCTTCTTACTCTATCTAACACTCGTAGATTACTCAAAAGATAGCAAGATTTATTTATTTATTCTAGGTTTGCTGGTTAGGGTCAGGCTTAATACTGTACTATACTCTAACTTATTTCTTGGGGAAGTATCTATAAAATCTACCTACCTTAGCTATTTACCTAGTCCTATGAAGCATGAAGTCATATTTTCTTCAAATGCAAAAAATTTCATACAATAATGGTTCTACCTAGTCTTAAGTCCAGCCTTAGGTACAAGACTTACTAAGCTAATCTATTCATAACATACTTTCTAAACTCTACCACAAGGGGGTCCTATTTTTTTAAGGCACTATAACTAATACCAAGTTTAACAGCTGACCTCCAAAATCTTATAGTGGGTCGAAAGGGTTTGGTCGAGGTCGAGCCTCCAATTTACGTCTGGAATGATCAACGGTAGCGCGAAAACGACTAATGTTGAGACCCTGGGCCCATTCCAACTTAGTTTTCCCCGTGTGATCACTTCTAGTTAGAAAACTGTAACTAGTTTCTAAAGTACTACTATATGTTCCCTCTAATTCCTCCAAAACATCTCTATCAAACATAGATAATGGTAGAAGGTTGTAATACTTTGATCCAAAAGTCCTCTTGCTAAAGTTAAGTTGCCTATGAGAATCCTATATTACCCATCCGAGATACTCGGTCTACCTAATAGAGGTACATATACAATCCTTCCTTAATAAATATTCCCTTTCATAGAACCCTATCAACTACGTTTTATCCCATGATGGAGTAGATAGTTCACCGAGCACGAGCATTCATCATTTCGAAAGAGGAAATGACAAGAATCCCAACATGAGGAGGTCAAGGAGGTTGATCGACTTCAATTGCGAGTTTCAAAGGTGATGGATAGATTCAAAAGAGTTTTCAAGGCAGTTATGGATTGAGATCCTAATACTTCATCCTATCGCAGGTCTGTTCTGTACAGTAATGTAACAAAAATGGCTAACTCGACCTGCATGGACGACCACAAAAATAGGTAACGCACCAGTCCCAAAATATGTAGGACTAGGAAAATGTATACATGCCATCTACATATCGAGAGAACTCCAACCCAGCTCAAGTATGGTATAAGCTGTATTGGTTTCTACATCAATCTATCCAATCAACTAATATCTATCTCAATCCACATGAAGAATAAATTCTAAGAGTGAATAATATGTGTCATGGTCTGCAGCCCAATAATATATATGTCCGAAAAGACCCGAAGAATGACATGGGTCTATAAAACTAAGCAAAGAATAGAGTATAAACAATAGATACAATATAAAAGCATGATAACATACCTGAGTCGAATATAGCCATAGTTCCATGATCTGCAGACCAACTCTGCATGACTAACTACCTGGAGATATCACCAAGTCCTCAGGGGACTAGCAAGATACATAGAAACATGTCGTATGTAATAATATAAAATATGTAGGAAAAATGAGAAATAGTCATAAAAGAATCAACTTAAGACACAAGGAGACTAAGACACAAGAAACCTAAGACATGAGGAACCTAAGACAATGACATACCATACTAGAAGTGTGGTACTAGATGTGACTACAAGTAAATTGGGGTAACCACAACTCGATGGGAGCTTACAGTCCTATAGTCAGTAGGCCGATGGGGACTCCCTAACTATAGTAAGTCTCATTCGCACTCGATGGGAGCTGACGAACGAGGTGGTCGGGTATAGTCAACGTCTAATAATAGGTCAAGGTCAAGTCAAGACAAATATAGGTAATCAAATCAAATCAAGGTCAACACACAAGAGCACAGGAATTTAATTAAGTATAGTGTAGCGTAGATCCAATATGTGACAAAAAAAGAAATACATGTAGCATATAAGAAAACAAGTAAAAAATCATCATGAGACATATACAAGAATCATGTGATAGTACAAGAAATAAATAGACATGGACTAGAATGACTGAAAATAAACATGCACAATACTCTACAAGTTGGCAAGGTATACTTGTATGTAACCTCTAGTTGCGTGTATGTCTGACCAACTTCAAAGTCCTCGCTACTTCCGTCACGTATGCCTATAATAAATATTCTACTGTTAATAATACACTAACTTACTATATATGGACTAGATTAATATCTATACCCAATAGTCATCATGATGTCGGTATAACACCATACAACATATATAGTACCAATCCTTATAAAAATAATTTATGAAAATAATTTATAAAGAATATAAAATAATAATTTAATTTTTAGAAAATACTTATAAATGTTATTATATTACTAACAATATTATTTTATTGGCGGAAACTCAAAATAATAACCTCATGTTGAAACTACATCGTTAATACCATATTTGGTCTACTAATTGAGTCCTGAAACATTAAATAATTAAAAATATTAAATTCTGGAAAAATTATAGAAATTAGTTAAAATAATTATTTTATCATCAAAACTTGCACAATAAGTATTTTAGTAAAGATATATGAAGTATCAAAGCTTTTGGATACCAAGAACACATAATTTTCGGAGTTACAGTGTTATGACAAACGTGAAGAACTTTATTAAATATTAAACCAACTAAAAACTCAGCAAAAATATATGCGTTGGAAAGCTCTATTTGTAGTGCCCCATTACTCACGGTTCACATTGTAATACCTACGGCTTGTTGGCTTAGTCTCGACTGAGTCAGTGGGGAAACAATTGCCGGTATCGTTGGATCATGGACGGAATGCAATGAACCTTTCCAACTAATGGATCAGCTTCCATTGAAATGAGTCCAATAGTTTTCGTTGGATGTTTTCTTTCGCTGCTTGGTTTTGATGAATACATTTTTGTGTTAGTTTTCGATGATTGATTTTCATTGTTCGCTTTTATTGTATTTCGCATTCATTTTGAATCTTGAGAGAACGAGACCGAAGTATGCTAATCGAATGTTGGTGCCAATGTAGGAGGACGCATAGGCGGTGCAAGATCATTGCGTGAAGTCCTTCATTCTCTCGAATAAGATTCTTTTAGTGAGTTGCTATAACTGGGAAAATATTTATCTCCACGCCCTAAGAAAATAATCTATAGTCCACTCTTTTGTTGCGTCCCAGTGATTAACGATACCAATAACAAAAAATAAGAGAAGATAAATGAATGAATCACATGTAAATTGGAACTGTCGCTTGCTTGCTTCTATATGAAATGTATGATCTTATGAATTGCCTAAAAGATATAGCTCGGTATAGAAAACACGGCTTGACCATGCAAGGAAAAGAAGAAGAAGATGGGAATATTTACATGTTTGCTAGACTGGTGCATAGTAGTTTTATTTGATAGCTGCATTCACATTGGTCTGGACAACTTGTGCACAAGGTGGTAATCTCTCGATTTATTCTGGGGGCACCTGGAATCGCTCGGCCTAGGAGGGAACATGACACCCTGGGGCTGGAAGTCCCCGCGATCCAGGAGGGTGTCAGTCTGTTAGTGAGATGGGCTAGAACATCCCAACTGCTAATAATGGGAATACCCTTAGACCGATAAGTAGTTAGGTTCATGCATATAGACAAGATATATTGCAAACCTATCATGTAGAGTGGGAACGTAAGTTTTATTCATAAATATGCAAATTGTGCTAATCTATCTTTTGCAGGATGACTGTCGACGACGGGTAAGAAAGATTATGCAAGTGCTTTCTATTGTTTATGTTCCTTATGAATTGTTAAAAGGAACCTATACAAGTAGAAAGATCACTAGTAAAAATGTTAGATTCACATGTTGACTTAGTGCAGATTTATGTGAGTTCGGACAAAAGCCGTTCGCCAGTACAAGATGTGTACTGACCCACATTGTGGACATCCTTTTCAGATAACAAGAAGACAGAGGGATTTCAGGTGAGGCACTAAAGCTCTTCCAGTCCAGTAGAGCTCATAGATTGCCTCGAAGCTACTTTCATTTCCAGTCAAGTTGCAAGTTTTCCTTTAACAACGTCTTTTCATTTGAGTATATAATAAAGGGGTATATTGTATGTGCATTGTGTCCATTTAAAAAAAAAAATAGTTTCAAAAAGAGATATTTAAGCAAAATTATAGCATTTTGAGTCGCAAGCTTTGTACTTTGTAATCCTATCAAGTTATAAATAAAAGTAGTATTTCTATTTCAAATCTCTGTGTCCAATATTTGGTTTTCTGTAATTAAATATGTTGCGTGCGTATGATTTGCTTTGTCTAGTTGTTTGTGCAGGTACTGACCTTGTGTAAGCGCAACTTAGGCTTGCATGACATCACATCTTAGCGAGGACGAACGATCCCGCAGGGATCAAAGTGAGGACGAAAGACCCTAGCAGTATCGGGACGTGATAAAGTGGTATTAGAGCACGGTTTTACGTCCTTGGCCTCTTTCAAATATCATTTGGAAAAGTATATAAAGTATTTTGATGGCTTTCAAAAAGGTCATAATTTTTGAGTTATGAAAACCAATGTCCCATGCAATAAGTTCATAATATTTTATGAGACTGACAGAAGCTATACTTTTTTTTATAGATAAATGGCTCCACGACCATCTGGCCCGACCGACCCGGCAGAACAGATTTTGGCCATAATGGAAATTTAGCGACAGGAAGCTAAGGGCGTATCTCGGTGCAACAGGCCAAATTAAAACTCAGCGGAAAGAAGCTGCGGACACTACCAAAAATATTCAATTTAGTGACGTTTTTAGCGACTTCATGTAACAACGTCACTAATATTTAGTATATTAGCGACGTGTTTTATTAACGTCGCTGAACGTCGCCAGAAAAAAAATTAGCGACGTTCAGCGACCTATAGTGACTACTTAAAAGCGTATTTGAAAGTTACGTCTCTAGACGTCGCTGAACGTCACTATTGTTTAGGATATTAGCGACGTTCAGCGACGTCCTTTGATGATGTCGCTGAATTTCGGCAAATAGGGCTCCCTGTTTCGACTTTTTGTTTTTCCCTTCCCCCTCCCAAATTTCTAATTCCCTCTTTCCCAAATTCCTTCGATCCCCCGCCCCTCCCGCATCCCTCTCTCCGGCCCTCGGCGACCCCTCCCCCCTCGGCGACCCACTCCCCCCTCGGCCCCTACCCTCGGCGACCCCCTCGGTGCCCCACTCCCTGCCCCTCTCCCACCGGCAACTTCCTCCCCGTCGAGCCGTTGCCCCGGCAACCCCTCCCCGTCGAGCCGCTGCCCCGACCCCTTCCGTCTCAGGTACAGGGATCAGCTTACTAGGTTATAGTAATGGGAATTTTTGATTACTTGTTTAGTAAACCTCTAACTTGACTGCAGTGGATATATATAAATTTCTGACTAAATAGCTGAGCTTGAATGGTTTGAGGACTGTGTTTCTATAGTCTAGATATTCATACCAGGTTAGTGACGGTAATTTGCTCAGGTTGATATATGATTCAGTATATACATCCTTGGTGGTGAAGGATAATTCGAGGGGAAGAACAATTGTTTAGAAAGGGCTAAAGTTGAGAGTTAACACCAATTGGTTGTAATGAACCTTACTTGGGAAATAGAGTATCAATATTTATTGATACGAATGGTTGTGGAGATAACAAGTTATCTTAAGATTGAGCCATTCAGATACTAGGAATAAGTATCAGAAAGGAAAGGTTTCCTATGTCAGGTTACAGCCTTTGATACTTTATTACATATAAGTTATGCCATACTTACATTAACTCTACTTTATAAGTAAACTTGAATTCCTTAACTTAATGCTTAGTTAACAAGTTGATTTTGGTCATAAATTGCTTAACAGATAAGAACATCGGTTAGAATGTTCAGGGAACAGTGAACTTATAATAAGTGGATTGGACTGAGAACTTGCAGGGTTTGCCAAAGTGATTGGGCAAGTCTGGGCTATAGGATGGTTAGTAGAAGTTTGGGTAGCATGCCAAATATTAACAATGGAGTCGTTGACTGATGTTAGATTTTTTACAAAGCATAGGGTAGCATTCAGGACTATTATTATGACTATCTTATAGTTATTTTCCTTTAGCTAAGCTATACTATTTAGGCAATGTTACTACTTGAATGTTGACCAACTGACTATGAGGCCTAGTATCCTAGTATCCTTGTATCCTAGTATCCTAGTATTCTTCTATCCTAGTATCCTAGTATCCTTGTAATAGAGTTTCCTAGTATCCTTGTATACTTGTATCCTAGTATCCTTGTAATAGAGTATCCTAGTATCCTTGTTGTTTGTATCCTAGTATCCTAGTATCTTCTAATAGAGTATCCTCTAATAGAGTATCCTAGTATCCTGGTTTTCTTGTTGTTTGTATACTTGTCTGACAGGTTTTTCGTTATCACACATCTGTCTGTTTTTATATTTTTACTTGTTCTCCCTATCACATATATTGTTCATTATTAGACTTCAAATGGAGACTTGAGAGCTTCTTGTGATACATTATCGGAGGGCTACACCCTAAGGTCCAAGCCTGAGCTTGCTAAACTTTATACATAAGCCCATGTCCATGTTTGATATGGACACGAATCTACCAAATTTATTGATTAAACACTATGCTAAAGAGACTAGGATTAATATTGGCAAAAATACTGACATATATCACGTCTTCATATTTAAACCTTTAACTTGAAAATGCAAGAATTTATTTTTTGACATGCTATAAATAGCTCATCTCTTGGATAAAGAGGATAGATACATTCATATGCATGTGTTTCAACGATGTACTTGTGTCTATCTTACAAAATTATCCTTAAATGGATATGGAGCTGAATTACTATCTGCGAAATCGTTCGTAGATGTACAACCGTCATCCTGATGACATATGCGGTGTGCGGGATGAATTCATAGAGGGTGTACAACAGTTCCTGCAGTTTGCTAAGGCATTCCTTCAGTATATGGACGATACCAAAATTAAGTGTCCGTGTGTCAGATGTCGCAACTTGAAATATCATCCAGAAGTGGAAGTCACGTATCATTTATACTCAAAGGGTTTCACACCGAATTACTATTAGTGGAGCGCACACAGAGAACTTGTGTCCTTAGAATCGGAGTATGAGCCTTATGTGGATGTCTACAACTATGCTGCTTACGACGATGGGTTGCTGAACATGGTTTTTAACGTGGCGGGGCCTAGTTTTGATCCGGACAATTATGATGCACCTGAGGAGGCACCGAACGCCGATGCTGCAAAGTTCATAGAGTTGCTGGAGAATGCAAGGACTCCATTATATCTTGGTTGTGAGGATCATTCATCGTTGGAGGTGGTTGCAAGATTGTTGAGCATCAAGTCCAATTTTAATATGTCGCAAGATTGCTACAACCGACTTATGGAGTTGATTATAGAAATATACCTGAGGGTGCTAAGTTGCTTAATGATTTTTACCGGTCTAAGAGGATGGTGAGATCGCTTTGGATGGGATATGAAAAAATTGATGCATGTCGTAACGGGTGCATGTTGTAGTAAAAAGACGACAAGGATGTAGACGCCTGCAGATTTTGTGGTGCTGATCGCTACAAGGGTAGTGGTAGAGAAAAGTTGGTCGGTGAAAGGAAGCCTACCAATTCGATGTACTACTTATCGTTGACGCCTCGGTTGCAGTGGTTGTTTATGGTGAAGGAAACTACAGAAAATATGTGTCGACATAAGCGAGAATAGACCGAAGGAGTGTTGGATCACCCATCTGATGGAGAAGCATGGAAGCACTTTAATCGAGAGCATCCAGATTTTGCTTCAGATACGCGTAATGTCAGATTGGGTCTCTGCTCCGACGGTTTTATCCTATTCGGACTTTCGGGATCCTAATATTCGTGTTGGCCTGTGATCGTCACTCCGTAAAATCTACCGCCTTGGATGTGCATGAAGACTCCGTATATATTCCTCACCGTTATTATCCCAGGTCCAAACAATACAAAAAGGAACATCGATGTGTATTTACAGCCATTGATTGATGAGTTGAATCAGCTGTGGGAAGTATGTTCCAACACGTACGATGTATCTAGAAAACAAAATTTTCAGATGCGGGCAGCACTTATGTAGACCATCAACGACTTTTCGGCCTATGGTATGTTATCTGGATGGAGCACGCATGGTCGTCTTTCATGTCCGTATTGTATGGACCGCACTAAGGCTTTTCGTTTGAAACACGAAGGCAAACCGTGCTTCTTCGATTGTCATCTACAATTCCTGCCGAAGGATCATCCGTACCGGAGAAACAGGAATGCTTTTCGTGCTGGCATTGTAGAGAAGGCTAATCCTCCGCCATGGTGGCCCGGATACACGATATAGGAAGAGGTAAAAAATTTACCAAGGGCTATTGAAGAGCCTGCTACGGGCTACAAGTGTGACGGATTTGGTCGCACTCATAACTGGACGAAGAGGAGTATATTCTGGGATCTGCCATATTGGAGCACCAATCTGATTAGACATAACCTTGATGTCATGCATATCGAGAAGAATGTGTTTGACAATATAATTAATACTGTAATGGACATAAAAGGGAAGACGAAAGACAATCCAAAGGCTAGATTGGACTTGGAAGAAATATATAAACGTCCTGCATTACATTTGATAGAGGAGGGGAATGGGAAGTTGAAGCAGCCTAAGGAAATTTTCTCACTGGAGAAGGAGGATAAAGTCAGACTTTGTAGGCGGATTCAAGGTCTAAAATTTTCAGACGGGTATGTTTCGAACTTGAGAAGATGCGTCGACCTCAAGAAGAACAAACTGACAGGTATGAAGAGCCATGATTGTCACGTATTCATGGAGAGGTTAATTCAGATTACATTTCGGGAATTTTTACCCCAGGTTGTTTGGGATCCATTGACCGAGCTTAGTATATTCTTCAGAGATCTTTGTTCTACTAAGTTGTTCGTCGATCGTCTAGAAAAGCAGGAGAACGATATTGCGGTAACACTATGCAAGCTCGAGAAGGTATTTTTTCCTGGATTTTTTACTCCATGGAGCATTTGCCAATTCATCTTTCCGATGAGGCACGTGTTGGTGGGCCCGTCTGTTATCGGTAGATGTACCCGTTTTAGTGGCATTTGAACCACCGAAAGAGAAAGGTAAAAAATAAGGCTCGGGTCGAGGGTTCTATTTGTGAAGCCTATATCCTCGAGGAGGTTTCAAACTTTTGCTCGACGTATTTCAAACCTCATGTTGCTACGAATAGAATGAGGGCTCCGAGAAACGACGATGGATCATTTCAAGAATCTAATGATGGAATACTGAAAGTATTCAATGCATCCGGAAAGCCTTCGGGAAAAATGAAGAAGAGATATTTGAATGACGAAGAGCTAAGGGCTGCTCAGTTGTATATATTACTCAATTGCGACGAGGATGAAGTGGAGAAGCTAGAGGGGTAAGTAATTAATGATGAGTTTATGTCATCTCAATGTAATAGTATAAGCTAATATTATTGTACTAATCGGCGATTGCTTCGTTGTTTTTCAGCACATATAATGATGAGTTGAGGTCGGTTAGACCCTACCTAACAGACGAAGCATTAGAACAAGAAATAAGACATCATTAACCTTATTGGTTGAGCGAATATATAAGCAACTCGGTAATTACTGGCCTCTTCTAATGCAACTGCACAATAAAAAACTTACTATCTCTTCTTTGGTATTCAGGTCGATCGTCTAATTTCACCAGATATTTAATTAATTAGAACTCTTGCCATGGAACCAATTACTTTTGTTAAAATATGGCCAAGTTACTGTGTC
Organism: Iris pallida; assembly: GCA_029216955.1. NCBI lineage: Eukaryota > Viridiplantae > Streptophyta > Magnoliopsida > Asparagales > Iridaceae > Iris > Iris pallida. The sequence goes on along the minus strand of JANAVB010034955.1, from coordinate 8,926 downwards.
AATGGCTTTAGGTTCAAGTCGACAAATGCTCCGATCAGAGACAGCTTCCTGGATCTTGATTCCACGAAAAACAGTTGTTTGTGTATCAAATCTTCGAACTACAAAGGCGTCGATCCAAGAAATGATTTCTTTGGCATCTTGCAAGAGATTGTGAAGTTGACATATAATTATGGCAGAGAACCAGCAAAGATCGTATTGTTCAAGTATGAATGGTTCGATTCGATTGAAAATCAAGGTTGGAAAATTGAAAAGCATGGTCTTGTGGATATAAACTACAAGAGTAGATATCAAGCTATGAACCATTTGTCCTATCAACTCAAGCTCAGCTCGTATAATTTATAGCTTATCCGAGACAGGAAGCAACAAAGTCTGACTGGTGGGCAGTATGCAAGACTAAAGCTAGAGATATTTTTGATGTTGACGAAAAAGCTTATCAGGAGGACGGGCTACCTCTTGTAACTAATATTGTTGATGTGGACTCCACGGAAGTTACGTATTACACGACTAATGTAGAAGATATAGAATTATTCGAAGAGAAAGGCGAAGCCGACGAAGGCGAAGATGGAACTGAAGATGAGGAGGAGGAGGAAGAGGAAGATGAGGTCGAGGAAGACAAACAAGATGAATATTTTGAAGATGATTGAAAGAGATGTACTTTTATTTTTTAGATGTTTCTGTTAGAATGTACTATCTGGACTTAGATGTTTCTTATAGAATGTACTATCTGAACTTAGATGTTTCTTGTAGAATATACTATCTGGACTTAGATGTTTCTTGTAAAATGTATCATCATATGTTGTCTTGGTTATTATCTTGTCGTTGTTGTACTTTCATATTTCTAATGTACTATTATTTTTTATATCTCATCATATGTTGTTATCAGGTATGACAGGTCGTCGTGGATCGTTCCGCGTGTCCCGACATGGGGCACGGGGTACTACTGGCAGAGGAAAAGGTAATCTTTTGGTACCTCATACTGGTATCGGCTCTGGATCCTCGTCGTCCAGTACTCCTGTGTATCGGACAGTACCTCCACCTGCCACAATGCTACGTGGCATATCTCTTAGGACGAGTAGTTCCAGGCCTGAGACTGCTCCGTCGTCTAGCATTCCTCCTACTGATACGATGATGGAGACAGATGAGCAGATGGAGAAGGCAGAGCCGACGACCGACCAGTATCAGGCAGATGATGCATGCGCACCTCCGGAGGAGACGAGAACGGAGATCTGGGTCGACAGTACAAAGTAAGTGTTTTGGTTTATCATTTTTTTCCTGTGTTTATCATAAATGAACTTTTCTCATGAATATAATATGTCTTTATAGATATCGTCCCCCGTCGGTACAGAGACGCCTAGGCCACTTCTTGAGGACTAATTATGGTGGTACTTGGATAAACAACTGTGATGCTCCGGACGAGAGGAAGGCCTACTGGTTTGCGCTCTTCAAGGTTAAAATATATTTTCTTTTAACATGAATCATATAATTTTTGTATATTATATAACTGATAAATATTTGGTTTGTACTCTTCTAGGATATGTTTTTCTATCAACCGTACCAGGCCGAGATGATCGAGGGGATGTTTCCTGCCGTTGCTGCTAAGCTAATCTGCGACGCTATTAATGATCAGAAGACTCGTGATCGTACCGAAAAGCCAATCCAAGGTTGGATCACCCCTGAGCAGTGGACTACGATGAAGGCTCGATTCGATGAGACAAGGTACAAGGAAAAGTTTGAGAATGCCAAGGCGGCTAGGAAGAAGGGGTCAAAGTGGTACGGTGGGTCGATTCCGATGACGGAACATTTTCGTCATTTGGTATGTTTTTTTATTTCAAAAAAATTATTTTAATGCAACTCTGATAAATTAGTAGAAGGTGATATATTTAAATACAAGTAAGGTGGGGTGTGACTGTCTTCCTGGCTACACATCGGAAGGACGGGAAGCTTATTGACGAGAGGGCGGAGCAGGCCTATGTAAGTATTACAATTCTATTTATTAATTTTAATACTTCGTATTATTTTTGATATAACTTAGTAAATATGTATGCAAATAGATATGCAAGTAGTTAGTAATAATAAGTACATTAGACATTAGAAGTTATAGAGTATCCATACTTTCTAGGCCGAGTTTGAACGACTTAAGGAGAGGGCGGCTGCTAGTGCACAGCTGGAAGAGAGGCCGGTACTTCCTCGCAGCCCGCTTTAGCTCCGTCGGAGGACGAGCTGTGGGTGACCGCCGCTAGTGGTCTCCAGAGGGGTACGTACTGCGGTACTGGATCCTATGGCACCCTAGTTACGTCACAGTCCTCTAGGGCCTCCCATGCTAGTGTGCATGGCCCACAACCCTTCCAGGAGTCTGCCCGAGTCTAGCAGATGGTGAAGTCTGTCCGTGACGAGCTGCTACGACGGATCCAGGAGCAGAACCAGACGGACGATGCTGCGCTCATAGCACGATTGGATACGCTCGACCGCAGCATTATAGAGCTCAGGAATGTAACTGAGAGGACAGAGCGGGGCGTCACTGATCTTAGAGCATCGATAGAGCATAACATGACAGATCTGCAGGCATCACAGCTGACCATGGGCGAGAGGCTGACGTTGATGCATGATTCGATGGTTGATAGCAGTACGAGGCTATTATCTACCATGGATTCCTACCACCAGCGACTAGCAGCGTTGGAGCGTTATTGTCCTCCGGGTGTGCCTTCATCATCGTCAACTCCGTCGGCGTCACTACCTCCGACTCCACCGACGTCGCTACCTTCTGCATCAGTAACGATTTCACGGGAGGAGTACGAGATGTTCCTATCCTTGAGGTGCGGCGGTGCCCCTCCTCCAGATCCGTAGTAGTCTGAGTTAGGACTATTTTTTTAGTGTTTATTTATGTTGTTTCAGTATTGGTGGTGGATTATTTGTCTGTGTAGACTTTCATTATTGGTTGTTTTTTCATGTGGATATTGGTTGTGTACTTTGGATGGACGATTACCGACTTTGGATATTTTACTCTTTTAGACTTTCTCTTGTTTGTGTTGATACTGTGATGTACCGGTATTGAGTGTTCCACCGAAGGGTCAGCGAACCCAGGATGAAAATGTGTTTCTGTGTATTTATTGTTATTTATTAAACTCCAGAAAGAAAATGTGATTCTGTGGACATTCTGTTATTATTATTTTTATTTTTTTACATTTTAGCGACGTTTACCGACGTCTACCTGCGTCGCTAAACGTCAGTAAACGTCGCTAAATTACCAGGTATAGTGACGTTTATCGACGTTTACCAAGCCAGCTTCCCTCTTCTACAGAGTCGATAAACGTCGGTAAAAAGTAGCATACGTTGCTAAAATCACCGACGTTGACCGACATCAGAGAGACGTCGCCATTTTCCCGACGTGGTGTCGGTGAACGTCAGTGATTAGCGACATTTATTTAGAGTCGGTAAGCGTCTGTAATAGCGACGGTTACCGACATTTTTCCTGTCAGCGACATGGCTTTCCGCGACCACAAGAAAATGTCACTAAAAAACGTCAGTAAATACGATTAGCAACATTTTTTATAATTTTAGCGACATTTTTTGGCGTCACTAATATGACCTATCCTGGTAGTGGGAACGTAGCATAGCCCAACAGAGACAGATGGATACCTTGGCCCAAATCGTATTATCGCTAGCGGGCAAACCTGATACCACCGCAGCGAACAATCCAACTGGCACTCCCAAGATTAGGCCTGTGGATGGTTATGAGCTCCAGCAGGTGCATGGGCACTCTTTCTTTAGGCCAAAGGACTTCTTGGATGCGAAACCTCCAGAATTTGAGGGCAGGACATCACCAGATAAGGTGATGGACTGGATCAATAAAATTGAAAGTTTATACGCATTTATAGGAGTTCCGAGTAGCAAGAAGGTAGTTTGTGCCGCTTTGCAACTAAGCCTGCAAGCAAAATATTGGTAGAATGCGAAGAAGCCGCAACTGCTAAGGGTGGAAAGATTTCTTGGGCCTTGTTCAACAAGGCATTTCTGGAGCAATATCTGCCTCCTGACATCAGTCAAAAGATAGAGAACGAATTCATGTCACTGAAAAAAGGAGCATGTCCATGGAGGACTATGAGTCTAAATTTGCCAAGATGGCCACGTTTGCTCGTGTAATGATACCAACTGAAAAGGCTCGCATGAATCGTTTATTCAAGGTCTGAATGACAACATTCAAGAGAGTGTTCTGAACCGGGAGTGTGATTCATATACCAAGGCCTTTGAGGCGGCGGTATAGATAAAGCAATTTAGCCTGAGGAGGGCATCTGTGAAAGTTCAGATCGCAATCAGCCTACAAAAAGATACTATGATAGAGAGAAAAAGACCGACGGGAAAAAAAAACTGACGAAGAGAAAAACAATAAGCCCGTGTGCACCTTCTGTGGTAGACATGGACACGCAAAGGAAATTTGTCGTTCTGCTAACGGAGATTACTTCAACTGTGGTCAAAAGGGCTATCGTGCTATGAATTATCGGAATAAGAGAGTTCGGCCGCTGAACTACAAAAATACTGAAGAGTGTGGGCTATTGAGGGACCCACCACTGATTAGAGATAATCTGCACAATCAGCAACTGCGGAATGCTCGCGTTTCCAATCTGTCCATAATATTTGATCCGGATCTGGACCGTGTTGGAGGTGAGTTTATTTCCTAAATTTTGAGGACAAAACTCCTTTTTGGTTGGTAATTATGTAGTGTCCCGCTCCTCGCGGTTCACTATGTAATACCTACGGCTTGTTGGCTCAGTCTCGACTGAGTCAGTGAGGAAATAATTGTCGGTATCGTTGGATCACGGACGGAATGCAATGAACCTTTCCAACTGATGGATCGGCATCTATTAAAATGAGTCCAATAGTTTTTGTTGGATGTTTTCTTTCGTTGCTTGGTTTTAATGAATGCATTTTCGTGTTGGTTTTCGATCATTGATTTTCATTGTTTGCTTTCCTCGCATTTCACATTCATTCTGAATCTTGAGAGAAAGAGACCGAAGTATGCTAATCGGATGTTGGTGCAATGCAGAAGGATGCATAGGCAGTGCATGATTGTTGCGTGAAGTCCCTCCTTCTCTTGAACAAGATTCTTTTGATGAGTTGCTTTATTGGGCAAATATTTATCTCCACGCCCTAAGAAAATGATATCTAGTCCACTTTATTATTGCATCCTAGGGATTAACGATACCAATAACAAAAGATAAGAGAAGATAAATGAATGAATCATATGTAAATTTAAACTGTCGCTTGTTTGCTTCTATATGAAATGTATGTTCTTATGAATTTCCTAAAAGAGATAGCTCAGTATGGAAAACACGGCTTGACCGTGTAAGTAAAAGAAGAAGAAGATGGGAACGTTTACATGTTTGCTAGACTAGTGCATAGTAGTTTTATTTGATAGCTGCATTCACATTGGTTTGGACAACTTATGCACAAGGTGGTAATCTCTCGAGTGATTATGGGGCACCTGGAATCGCTCGGCCTAGGAGGGAACATGACACCCTAGGGCTAGAAGTCCCTACGATCAGGGGGTGTCAGTCTTTTAGTAAGATGGGCTAGAACGTCCCAATTACTAATAATAGGAATACCCATAGACCGACAAGTAGTTAGGTTCATGTATATAGACAAGATATATTGCAAACCTATCATGCAGAGAGGGAACGTAAGTTTTATTCATAAAAATGCAAATTGTGGTAACCTGTCTTGTGCATGGATGACCGTCGACGATGGGTAAGAAAGATTATGCCAGTGCTTTCTATTGTTTATTTTCTTTATGAATTGTTAAAAAGTACCTAGACAAGTAGAAAGATCACTAGTAAAAATATTAGATTCACATGTTGATTTAGTGCAGATTTATGTGAGTTCGGCCAAAAGCTGCTCGCCAGTACAAGATGTGTACTGACCCACATTGTGGGCATCCTTTTCAGATAGCAAGGAGACAGGAATTTCAGGTGAGGCACTAAATCTCGTCCAACCCAGTAGAGCTTGTGGATTGCCTCGAAGCTACTTTCATTTCCAGTCAAGTTACAAGTTTTCCTTTGAGGTGTCTTTTTTATTTGAGTATGTAATAAAAGGATATGATGTATGGGCATTGTGGCTATTTTGAAAAAAAGAGTTTCAAAGAGAGATATATAAGCAAAATTATGGTATTTTGAGTCGCAAGCTTTGTGCTTTGTAATCCTATCAAGTTATGAACAAAAGAAGTATTTTCATTTCAAATCTCTATTTCCAATATTAGGTTTTCTGCAATTAAATATGCTGTGTGCATGTGTTTTACTTTGTCTAGTTGTTTGTGAAGGTACTGGCCTTGTGCAAGTTCAACTTAGGCTTGCACGGCATCACACCTTAGCGAGAACGAATGATCTCGCAGGGATTAAAGCGAGGACGAAAGACCCTAGCAAAATTGGGGTGTGACACTATTGATGTCTAGTTTCTTATAAAAATTATTAGAAAGATCAAATCTGAACAAAAATAGGCAAAAATGCACTCATAATTGATCTAGTATGTTCTGGACTGTGTCGTAGAATTGAGGCCACGGACAAAACGTTTGGAAATGTGTGGATGGCCAACTAGACATGAAAATGGTCACATAGATCTTTCTATTAGTTTTGGTTTTATAAAAAGGTATGGTAGGGAAGTACACGAAACCCTAGATGCAAAACAATATTTCTGCTGTGACAAATTTTGCACAAGTTTAGTCGACTTCGGGTGCTTTCCATGCCTCGTATCGACCAAATTAGGGGCTGAGGCTCCTCGAAAAGGTGTCATGGTGTTAGAGGGTGTCTTATGGTCGAGATGAAGGTGGCAGGAGGGTTGGAAGAGGCAGGGATAATGAGTTTCCGATAGGTGGAAAAATATGTGCAAAAATATAGGGAAAAAACTTGTACGTTCGGTTTTAATATTTAATATATATAAAATATGCACGAAACAGGAAAAAAGGCGCATGATACATGAGGGAGAAAATATTTGAGAGGGTCTATTTTTGATTTGGTCGAATTTGGTTGAGATTTGATGGTTTAAATCAAAGGTGTATCTCAAAGAGATTTGATTGGGTCAACATTAGGAAAGTGCTTATAGAATTTGATTTAAAATAGATTTAATTAATGTGGCTGCATATTAATCCACAAAATTTAATCTAATATAGGTGTAAGAGGTTAGTGCACCTAGAATAGACTCTATGAACCCTACTTGGACTAGTTTTGGGTCGGTAGAATTTTTGTGATCGATTTTTGTCAAATATGTCTATAGTTTTGACTTGTGTGCCTTTGAAAATAAATCATACATGAGAACTCAATTGAGTGGCACACCATTAGCATGTGTGTAGTAGGCTCAAAATAGATCAAAACCATATATTGGGTCAAAACATTTGGATCGGGTTTGGGCCTCAAATCAGAATTGGAAAATACATCGAAATTACGACGAAGGGTAAAATGGTCATTTTGATCCGAAAGTTGTGCAAGAAAAATGTAGTGCAAGAGAATATGTTTGAGTGGAACATGATATACCAAGAGAATATGTTTGAGTGGGACATGATATACCATAATATATAAAAATTATATAAAATAAATTAAACAAATTCCCAAAAATCAGGGTGCTTACACTAGGACACCCCCAAACACCCCAGCACCTTCCCGAGAAGCCTCAGCCCCTAATTTAATCGGTACAACGCACGAAAGCACCCGAAGTTGATCGCGTTTGTGTTGAATTCATTACAGGAGGTACGCTATTTTTCATCTAGGGTTTTGTATACTTCTTGCTTCATCTTTTATGAAAACCAAACTAATGGAAATATCTCTGTTCTATTTTTATATCCAATTGGTTACTTATACAGTTCTTTAGGGTTTGTCCTGGGCGTCCGTTCTACGAAAAGGTGTACAGAATAAAGCAATTCGGTTGCGAGCCAATTTTATCTACTTTGGGGTCACTTTGACCTTCCATATATTTTTGGTAAGAAGCTAGACTTTTTAAGCTTTCCAATGCATATACATTTGCAGCGTTTGGTTTGGTTTACTATTATTAAAAATCTGGACATTTTGTCGTAATATCGAAACACCAAAATTAATGAGTTATATGTGTCCATATGCTTCAGAACTTCATGGGACATCTACAAAATAATTGTTGTGCGTGTTTTAATATGAAAAATATTTTTACCTATTTATTAGTATTTTTACAGAGTTAAATATATTAAAGAATTGTTGTTTCGGGAGCGAATCTGTGAACCAAGTCAATGTATATTGATGACAGATCAATATGAGACTTGGTACCTATTTTTGTATGGATAGAATATACTATTTATTATTATAAAATATTTAAATATTTTCCATAATTAATAGTGTATAAAATATTACTCTATTAAATAGAATAAATGTTATATGTGTTAGATTGAGTTGACTAGTTATAGGATTAGTGTCGTATATATAATTATTAGGCCTATGTATGGTAAGTCCGTATAAGGTACGTAACGTAAGCTGTCACAATAGTAGCTTTATTATGATAGGTGTACGTGACGGAGTGAGCGAAGATCTTGAAGTAGGACAACTATTTGTAAAGTTGCAGGAGACATGCAAGTATACCTTGACAACTTGTACAATATTATCCATGTTTATTTTCAGTTATTTTAGTTCATGTATGTTTCGTTCTTGTACTATCACATGATTTTTGTACATGCCTCATGATGTTTTCTTACTTATTTTCTTATATGCTGCATTTCTTTATTTTTTTGTCCATATTGGATCTATGCTACGCTATACTTGATTAGATTCCTGTGTTCTTGTGATTTGACTTGATTCCATCACTTAGACTTGACTTGATTTGATTACCTGTATTTGTCTTGATTTGACATTATTAGACGTTGACTATACCTGACCACCTCGTTTGTGAGCTCCCATCAGTGCGAATGAGACTTACTATAGTTAGA